>JARJEC010031799.1:0-10330 GCA_030264575.1 Tachinus sp. AB-2021
TACGTTTCATTTCAACAGTGTGCTTATAAATTGTAAAGCAGGCGATGATTCTTATTGGCTCTATAGATGTCCAGATTCCAGACATCATTGAACATATCTAGATATAATATGTATAGCATAGGTTTATATTTTCTTTATATCTTATATTATACCATAATGTACTATCAAAAAACAAATTATCAACATATTTAAAAAGTAAAATATTAAGGAGTTTAAATTAACAATTGCGCTAGAACGAGAATGTATAGGTATAGGTAAGGAAAAATTAAATAAGTGCTAATTGATTTGAGCGGTTATGCATTTTAGTGTAGTGTAAGTGTAAGCGTAAATACTTAACCATGATCACTTCTTTTTCAGAACTATTTAGATTATTCGATATCACTTGAACATTACCACTATTTATTTCATAATAAAGAAACTCGCTTGTACTAATTTTTTGCGAGCACCTTATTTAAGATTACAATTTTTGCATAAATCACATGTCAAATGTCTGAACATAATTGTACGATCGCGGCAATAAATTCGCAAAAACGCATGGTTTCTGTGAAGAAACGTCCGCCATAACTAATTTAAATAATATTTGTCATATTTGCAAAAATTATATTCTCATAACTAATTGTTATAATTAAAACACTCATTCAAATGTCAATCTTTAGAAAATACAACACATGCCATGTTCTCGATATATTTTCATCGTTGGTATTAGAATTCGTGAAATTTATAAAATTTATCGATAATCTACAAACCACTTGTTTTATTACTTATGGCAATATAACAAGTGTTAACTTAACCCGTAATCGGTATAATATAGTCTGTGAGGCACTAGCTAGCATGTACTCATTTATAACATTGACATTCTATTAAATATTTTATATTCCCTTTCAAATGAGCATATATTGAGTATGTGGGTGGCCGATGAATTCCGAATTTGTTTAGGGTTAAAAGTTATTGTGTATCAAAGTGTGAGCGGTATCTTGTATACTACTCGTAGCGCTGATATGAGTATATAGTACCAACAAATGTATACTAAACCTCATGGTTTAAAAATTCTTGTCTGTTATAAATCGTATGGACTAGGGCAAGTAGTTTAGTAGAGTAGCGAGTAGTTTAGTACTTAAATGTGTGCGAGCAGACAAATTTAGTAGAGTAGATAGTAAAATCTATTATTTATAAATTGGTTTAATGGTAAGTAGATTATTTACCAATCGTTACTGCACTGGCTATATGTGGACAACCCTTTATGTATAGAAACCCTGTTTGCTTACAGTTCTTATTTTTGTTACAAAAAGTTATTGTTTATACAAACTTTTTAAATAAAATTGCTATACTTAAACACGGTAACATCCCTAAATAAAAAATATTCAAAAACGCGTTGTCTGTTTGACAACGGGTACTGCGTAGCGGGTATATCCCAGTATTGGTACCGAACCAGTTACGATATCGAACTCCATTCTTCGTTTCATCTATTGATAAAATGTCTATTTATCATCTCGTATAGTAAATAAACATGCAATATTCTCATATTTTAAAAATTAAAACTGAGTGCTTTAAAATTTACTTTGGTAAATTGAATTAACCTTAAACCATGCAAAAAGAACGGCTTTAAAAAATTAACAATTTTATCCGATCGGTTTAATAATCAAAATTAATTTACATATAAAATAATATAATATTTATTAATGCACTAGAAAGTATCAGTTTTTAAAATGTTTTAAAAAAGTACAACCAATTGAAAATAAGTGGAAATTTACATTGATCACATTTACAGAAATTTTTCCTTAACCGCAAGCTAATGAAATGATTTCGCTCTTCTTAATATAAACATGTTCAACTTCCTTACTGTTAATATATGCAAACATTGATAATATACGTTTATTAGAGAAATGTATGCTTTCACTAGTAAAATATGATTTGTTTGTAATTATTTTGTCGCTGTAACTTAAAATTTTACTTTATTTAATGTGATCTAAATTAAATTTAATTAATTATTTTTTTATTTTCTTTATTTCTTGAGTTATTGAAACGGGACTAACACATCTTAGGGGCACTATTTTGGATAGTGATTTCAACGATATATAATTTGTTAGGTACGTAATTATTAATAATAATTTTACTTTTTTTTTTTAATAATTCTACATCAAATCAGATTTTGTGTTTCAAACAATTTAAAAAAAAGTTATTAATATTTATTTTAAAGTAAAATAAAAAAAACTTATTTTAAATAAAAATTTTGATTTTTTGCATAGTAAGAGCCATTATATAAAATATTTGTTTAATAGCAGTTCCTTGTTAATTTGTATACATTTTAGTTAAATTACTTGTAAAAAAATGTAATTATTTATTCTAGTTAACAGCAAACCTAATAAATTATATATCAATAAAATCAAGATAAAATAGTACATTTTATAAACACTATAGCTTCCATTTGAAAAAAATTTCTTACATACATCAAAAAATTAAAGTTTTACTTTACCACTACTACCACGCTACTGGATTCTACGTAAAAAGGTGGTAATAAAATGTGTTAAAAAGTTCGATCTAGCTCAACATTTTGCGAAAAAATCAATGTTACAGTTTCATTATATTTAATAATATATAAAATATGTTATACAAATATTTCATTATAAATATATTTTATGTGATATACGTCATTATTAAAATGCTCCATAAAAGAAGATTTTTAGTTATTATCTAATACGGCTAGTAAAACCGACGCAAAAATAAAATACCTAAGAAAACTACCAAAACGTTCGAAATTATCGCCAATAAAGTACCAACCTAAAATACTTTAAAAAAAACGTCCGGATAAAATCGTTGCAGTATGAACTGGAAATCTAGATTATCATTTTGAAAAATTACGTTTTCCTTGAAAACAAAAAACGATAGAAAAATCTTGTTACTGCCAATAAACTAATCTCGCAAAATTAGTGTGACGTCATATATCAACTATTGTATCTTTTGACTTTACTTTTATATAAATTTATAGTAGGGCAACTAGCGGATTATTTTATTGTGTTGTCATAACAAATTTCTTAAAATTTCCAGGTATATAAGTGAATGTATCGAGCAATAAGCAATTTTTAATACATAATTTGTGTATATTTTCATTTTCAATTTTAAATAAACGGATATTGAAAGTGAATAGTGAGTAGATAGTAAATAATTTTGTTTGTAAATTATTAAATTACATATGGCCAATCTTGTAAACAGAAAACTGAATGAATATTTATCATGTAAAAATAATAATCCTAATTAGTAAATTAGTAAATATGCAAATAAAACGTTTTAAATATTGCAATAACGTATTGTAATCGATTGAAATTAAGCATTTAACAATAATAATAGCATCAATTTACAGTTTTCATCCGATGGTTTGAGGTTATGTTGTTTGTTGTGGTGTTCACTCTCTACTTTTAATATCTATTTTTCTACAAACGTAAAAAAAGAAGAATTTACAAATCACTATCAATACGCAAATTACAAAATTTTGTCACCAAAAAATTTTTTTTTGTTTTACCCATAACAGTGAAAATATTTTTTTTACTGATAACCTTATATATAAATATTTTTTTCTACTTTTGTTATAAAATGATAAGTTTTAGTTTACGCAAATGCATTTTGCACGATATGGTTTACGTCACAAAACGCGGATGATACTGGAACAATACATATTAAAGGCTTCAGAAATACAAGTTACTGGCGTGGGTAACACAATACAATCCAATTTGAACAATTTAATAGTTGACATATGTCAATGTCATTTTGGTTATATCAAATTTTGTTGTTGTTACAAAGAAGCTATGATTTTGTGTAATGTATAAAAAGTAAAGAAGATATTGGAAAATATTTTGCTAGCATATTTTGCACAGAAAAAAAAAGAAATATACACATTTGACATTGTGGTTACACTACTCCATGACTATAGGACTATAGCTATAGAAAACAACATGCATATTAATATGTTTGGCAAATTGATTGTCTTTCTAAAACAAAAATATGTAATAATTATTATAATAAAAGGTTTAATATACACGAGTAAAGTGGTTTGATCACTCGTCTAATTGAGGCACTCACCGCTGCGCGGCTTGTGCACCCAACTGTTAGATTCGTGATTAAATGATGCACTTTACTCACTTGTACTGTGCGCAAAATGAGTGATTTCTATGGCGCGTGAGATTGTTAATTTTGCTCGAAACCGTCAGATCGAAGCAACAAATAGTCAAACGCTCCATTATGCACGAATTTTGCTACAATAAACAAACATTTTTTCTACAAAAATTATGTAAATAAAATTTATTATAGAAATTAAATTAAAATACCACGTAGGTATTAAATAAATTTGTCATATAATACAACAGACATTATCACTATCAATACTATTTTCGTATTAAATGCATGGAAACTAATAGAAACCACGGATATCAATGAAAAAAAAAATTTCACTGTTATCGGTGAAACAAGAAAATGATTTTTCACAGTGAAAAAATGCTGTAGTTTGCGTATCGTTGGTGATACGTAAACATTTCTTATTTTTACGATTGTACAAAAATAGCTATAAAAAATATTTATATTTATATATTTTTATCAGTGAAAAAATGATGTCGAATAGTTTTCATGCAAAATGCATGGAAAAAAATACTGACTACGCCACTGGATTTTACTTAATAAAGTGACCATAAGATGTACTAGTCCTGTTTTAATAACTTAAGAAATAAACCAAATAGAGGCCATAATAGAAAACGGCTGATTTAAAAAAATCACGTTTTTCTTGGTAACTTACAATTATAGAAAATCCGTTAACTACCAATAAACTTATCTCGCAAAATTAAATCGAGACATCCTTATCAGAATTCATCTAGCGTTATTAGTTTCCGAGATAGTTACGTCCAAATTTGACCATCCTGTACTAACGCGCGATGCTCAAAATATGATTTTTCATTAAATGTTTTCGTAAAAAATTAAGACAAACTAACAGTAGATAATATAGAGAAGAAAACTATTAATTATTATTGATTTTTATTTTAAATAAATTCTTATGATGTTATTATGTCAAAGTTATTATTTTAGTTTATATAAGAAAAACAATCCGGATGCTTATTATGGCATTTGAAATTATATTGAAAACTATTACATTATGATGTTCTACAGGATATTATATTTTAATGGGTAATTATAAAAAAGTAGGTTATTTGTCACCAGCCGAATTCTTTAATATGGCTACATAAATAATAACACACGTGCGAGTGTTATTTACGGTTTTGCAATTATTACAATAATTTGTGATGAAATATATAAAATAATTTAAAATCATCGGTGCACTTTACACATTCTACTGGTTAATAATAAATAAGTATCTATTCTACTCGTACTTACCGAACTCATCTTAATGTATGCGCACTCGTTGAAGGGTGGCGATCCTTTGGCAAACCATATTAAATAGTATAGCGATAAGCCCATGTACAACGGATAATATACAGCGAGGAAGCATCCTGCTAATAATTTTATATATCCAATACCTGCAATCAGATGAAATTGATGGAATGCAATGATAACAGGGAATGTATCTACAATGTTGTACATATAATTAAGGTAGAATTAGACATATTTCGAATATATTAAAGAAAGTTCTGTACGCACAATTATTTAAATAGCAACATCATTTTCTATACAAATGAAGTAACGTTTATTAATTGCATACAGGATTGCTAATGACTAGAGGGCATTGCACATTTCTGCAAAATAATAATTGACAATTAAAAAATAACAGCATTGAAAAACATTTTGCGTTCAGAAATATATTATTATTTCATCTTGTTACATCCTCAAATTATTTAACTTGATTTTTAATAATACAAATTGACGCTATAAAAGTATTTTCTATTACATAAATTACACTAAAACATTAATTAATATGTATAATACTCATGATATATCCTTATTAATAATATAAAATTTAGACTGCATACATTTCTAGGAACATTAAAGTAGTCACAGATTCATTAATGACTAATTTCCTCTTGAAAATAATTCCGGTACATTGCTTTAAAGTTACTTGATAATAATAACTCAAAACAAATTAATAGCAAAATAAATCATATACAACATATCATATAAATAAAGTGATTTTTGATGAGCCTAGTATGGGCCAATGCACCGAACGTCCTGATCACAAAATAATAAGCAAATGTTACATAAAAACATATGGCACTTTCATTTGTACTGTTGTATCATAAATAGTCGTAATTCTTAAATGGCGATTGCAAAAACAACGACACACTGGAAATAAAAGTGGTCATTAGTTATTATTTGTGTTGGATGCCATTGCGCTTGGCCTTATCAGATGCACAGCTAGTAATTTTTTAAACAACACTTACTTCCTAAACAGTTTAATCGGTACAAAGGAATGTATTTAACTTTCATTCCTATTAGAAATTATTATGTAGGGGAAAAATCAAATTATATACTGATTTCACATTAAAAATATACACCCCAAACAATAAATCCTTTCTTTTTTAATTCGACATAATTCTTGAAGTTCTTAGTTACTTATTTGTTAATGTTATGATGACCCCTTATCTATTATAATAAACCATTCTATGTATTTATTTTATTATTTTTGTGTTTCTGAGTTACTTTTATAAGTTTTCAAATAGCTCATGAGATTTAAATGTCACCGATACTACTCACCGACACATTTTCAGTTAGTTTTAATTTTTTTTATGTAATTTGCACAAATCACACGTACTTTTCGTAGGATATATGTTTTTTACGCAATAACAGAAACTTTAATATAATGTACTGTATTTACCTAAATTATTATTTAATTTTTTACGGACATTTTTTTTACGTAAATTAACCACCAAGATAAATAAAACATTTCATAAAAAATATTTTATAGTTTACGTTTCAAAACGTAAATAAAACGTAACAGCCAAAGATGTATTTTTACTACTCGATAAAAGTTGTACATTTTTTATATTTTTTTATTTAATGCACAATTTTCGTTTAATTTTGTTATTTATAATTATTTTTATATTGCTTTTCTTCTTTTGATTAATTTTTTTTCGATTATTTATCATTTGTTTTGTTTATTATTGTTTATTTTTTACCGATTGTTATTTCTCCTTTTTTGTTTTTATTATTTTTCATTTAATTCGTCTATAGAGTAACAGTAATTGTATTAGTCGAGTTTAACTTATCTGGCAGTCTATCTCGAAGTCCTTCAGTAGTGTACATACCGGGTGACCCAAGCCAAAGATAAGGCTGTTATTTTGTTGTTTATGAAGCTAAATCAATAAAATTTATACGAGTGTATATACATGAAAAATGTATTTTATTATGATATTTGTGAAGTCGGTATCACTTCTGGTTATTCCGGAAACAACGCCATCTTCTGAATTTGAAACGGAACTATATACCTTTTTGTTTTTGTTAAATAGAGTTATAAAGCACGCTTTTGTAGTTTTTCGTCGGAAAGTTGATTTTTTCAAATGAAACCTCATGGGTCAATTGTTACTATTCCAGAGAAAATAATTTTCTGGTTGCAATGATACCAAACACATAATATTTTATCAAAAAATGTAATGTCATTGCATCGAAAAAATCGAAAATTTAATTAAAAAAAGTTGGCCATTCGAAAACAAAAATGTCATTATTTATAAGCAACTTTAAAATAAATTCAACTTGCAAGAAAAGATGACGTTTTTCTTTGGTATTCCATAGCCAACTTTTTAAAATTAAATTTCCGATTTTTCCGATGCACTGACATTTACTTTTTTTAAATAAAATGTTATGTGTTTTTATCATTGCATGCAGAAAGTTATTTTCTCTCGAATAGTCACAATAGACCCATGAGGTTTCATTTGAAAACATCGACTTTCCAAACAAAATCTACAAATGCGTTCTTTGTGTATAATGCATAGCTGTAAAAAATTAAGTTTGTAAGTTACCGATTAATTTTGTCATTAATTGAAAATTAAATGAAGATACTGAACAAATATTGTTCATTTTCCGAACGGCTAAAGTGCGTTTGGTGTAAAAAATGTGTTCGGGGCAGAATAACCGAACGTAGCTAATATAAACAAATCAAATTTGACAAGTTAATTAATAGTATTTGTCAGTGTCAGATACATAACCCTATACTGATGTACGGCGGTATAGCGAGAGACCATCTACGATGCTACAGATTCCTGGTTCAATTCCCGAAATGAACAATTTTATTTATAACAATTGTAATTAAAATTTTATTTCTGCTGTATAGTCGAAGCACAAACATTTTTTTAAAAATTCCATTCGTACAAATCAATTTATATTTGTATAGTTATATTGATTTTTGCCTTCCTTTGGTTGTGTTATCTAGGCTTACATAAAGAATAAATATTATTCTATTATAACTAAATAGGTCTTCTTTGGTATTGGGAATTAGTTTTTTATTATTTTTTTATCATATAGATCTGTGATACATATACTGTTTAACTTTTCGGCTCCTTAGAATCTAGTAACCGACTATCTATTATTGAAGACCTCGAGGCAACAAGGCTATTAGCCACAATCGGAATGTATTGAGTAATGCAAATAAAAACATAATTTGTACTTATTAATTGATATTTTACTTGTTCATTGGAAACTCCAATACACAAACATATCATAAAGATTATAATATGTTACTAACGTATTTTACAACTTAATTCAATTTCATAGTCAAATGTGCCTTATATATTTTTTTAATTTTTATCAGTTAAAATAAAAAATAATTTACAGTTAAATGTGTTTTCGTGAGTCTGTCACTATTACAATATAAATTGTGTGACAATACAACAGCAGGGCATTTGTTATTAGATTTATGAAAACAACACATATCAGCATATTAACCTTTTCGTTTTTTGTTTGTATATTATTCATTTTCTATAAATAAAATAGAAGCAATTATACCAATGAACAATACTTTATGTTGACAATTATTTGTTAGTATAAAACAATTGATATGTATTGGAAATAAATGACTAAAAATCTTTTATAAAAATAATAAATTTTAAAAAAATCAGAGAGAATTAAAAGTTCCATGGGTATTTTATATCAAATCTTAAATTTTAAACTAGTCAAAGTGAGTATAAACATATTTTTTGACAGTTTAGCTGTAGATATAAGATGGACAATGAAAAACCAACTATCCTGTATATAAAAATGTCTATCGCATTGTATATTATAAACGGTTTTCCTTTGAGAGTAAGTTGTAAATAAGCATTTAATAAAAACAATTATAAATTATTTTCTTCAAAATGGTACAACTTACCATTTTGAAGAAATTGTACAACATTGTACAACAAAATGCAAAAGATCTTTTTGTTTAAAATGAAAGGGTAGTTAATACTTGTAGTTAACAAAAATAATAATAGTGTAACAATAATTGCGTTAAAATTGTATAACAGATTCCACTGGTTAAATAAAAAAATAAAAAAACTAGTTAAAACGTGTATTTTTATACCATGATATGGCTATCCTATAATTTCTTGCAATATCTCAAACGGTTTTATGATTTTTGATTATAAAGTCAGCGCCCTGTACATGCATTAATATGAACTTTCCGACTTCAAATTATCCCCTGAATCACCGATTAAAATAAGTACATAATATTAAGTAGTACCCTGTATAAATAACTATTACTTTGATTGATGACAATAGAAATTATTAACAATATAGTAGCACAAGAATTTTATTAAATATACATGCATGAATTTTAAATTTAGCCAATGGAATACCGTATTTCAATCAATTGTACAGTATCATATAGGTATTAATTTGTTTTAACAATGCATTTTTGATTGATTAATTATTAGATACCAATCTTTTCATAATTTTGTATTTATAAAGAATGAGTTTGATTTGGTAAATTAATTGTAAATTGTATTACCCAACTTGTGTTCATATTTATTTTATATTTATTAAAATATAAATAATAATAGGAAATCTGTTTATTTTATTTTGTTTAATTATAATTTCCTTTTTTTATTTATCTTGGATTTATTTGTACGATGTTTTTATTTGTTAACTAGTTAATTGAGTTTCGTCTTGTTGTGTTAATAATGGAGTTTTAAAAATGATACATGATGCTTTTAGACCAATACTTGCAAGTACCCTGTATTTTTGCAAGATTAAATTAGAACATACGATGATATACTTAAAAAAGGAAAAATAAAATTCTTTACGGATTATGGTTAGTGCACCATACCATTAATTGGACATGCAAGCATTCAACAATTTATAATTCTATGTGTTATTTTACCAGGAAGCACACTGTGCAAAATAATTAATACAATACAGATCAAATTAA
>JARJEC010031850.1:0-14453 GCA_030264575.1 Tachinus sp. AB-2021
CATTCTAACAGTGTGTTAAAAATGTCCCCTTCAAAATCTAAATCGACGTGTTTTCAATTATTTTGCTTATTCTATATTAGTTCGAGAACAAAGTATTTCAAATTGCATTTCTGAAAAAAAAATGATTAGTTACATAATGATCTTTCAAATAGGGTATTACAAGGTACATAATTTTTAATTTTTTTAATGATGTTTGTCAAATGGGAGGGGGAAACTAAGACGCATGTTAACAGTATGTCAAAAGATGTTCAATCAAAATAAAAGTTGATGTAATTTAAGAGTTTATTCTATTGCAGCAATTTTCTCATCTTTTACTTGAGACTTATAGAACACATGTTGACATAAACTTTTTTAAATGAAAAACATGCAAGATTGGTGCTTTGAGAACTTCATAAAACACCCTGAATATAAAACTAATCAGTCAATATTTATCTTGGCTAGAGTGGCTAGACGGTACAGAGATTGCCGGCAAATGGTGTAACATATGAAATCTATTTTTCTACGTATATGCACACGCTTACTTCAATCTACAAAAAATTTCTGTGCGGCTAGCCATCACAGGGATTGACTGATTTTATGTGTTCGACGCCGACACATATATTGACAGATATATTACGTAATCATTTAACAAACAAACAAAATTAAAAAATGTAATCTTCTTTAAAGTGAAATGCTAAAGAACTTAATCTAAGTCGATAATAAAAAAATAAAATTTAAAGAGAAAAAATAATAAAATGTTGCTCATTACTTATTTAAAACATAACTTTAATAGATGTAGCAAAAACTTTTAAACTTAGAAATGCTTAGTATTAGTAGTATAACTTATTAATAGTTTCTTTTTGCAGAAAAGCTCTCAATTTTAAATTTAAGTAACTTTGTCAAATATTGGCAGCTATTCAAATAAAACAATTAAAGTATACATAAGTCTTGATTATTTTATCACAATCCTCGATTTATAATTTATTTATTATGTTTGACTAAAACTGAGTTACAATTATTTTAGAGCATTTAGTTAGATGGTTTATAATATGCATTCTTGAAATTTACGCTAAAACAAGAAAATGTCATAGCTTTAAGCTTTTATCAAATTATAGTTCTTGAATATTTTGATAAATTGTTTTTAGAAGAATATTACTTTACTATTACAAATTTTACCCTAAAGATAACTTGGTAAATGATAATCCCCATATCGTTATTATGAGTTAGCCTATTCTGACAATTCATTGTATAGGAATTGATTGTATCTACAACAACCCTTTTAGTAGCGATTGTTATGAAAATGCAGTCGCAAATACAACATTAAAAAACTATTAACAACCCTAATGAAAAATTCAAGCAAAAAAACAGATCGAAAAACAACAAGAATAAAAAAAATAACAAGAATATAAAAAATAACACGATAACGATCGACGGCATTCAATTAAAATAAAGGAAAATTGATTGGCATAAAGAACGGATCGAAATGCATATGAATATACAATCCATTAAGCCATGTTGTCACTCCATCATCATGTTACTTTTAATAATAAAGGATCTCCTGAGTATATACGAGAAGCCGCTTGTAACACGGCAGTCTTTCCTGGCTTCTTTCACACGGCAACTACAGAGTAGTTAGCTTCTATTCATTGTACCTAACCATTCAGTATATATGATTGATAATATATCTGTATTTTATACTTATTATATAATATGCAAGATTACAAGCGTCATCGTGAGGATATATTACTGGTATTTAATCATATCTTATAAGATATTCATGAAGTAAGTGGGTATATTTACTATAAAAGGTGATGATGACATAAAATTACTGCCAATATTTTATATTTAAATTAAAGAAGAATTAGTATACTTTTAATATAAATAATTTCATTACAATATAAACGGAGAATGCAGAAAATAAATTATTAATGCATTTAAATTGTCCCTTAAAGAGTTTCGGTAAATATTCCAAGAGAGGTCCCGTAACTGCGTCGCGGCCGGCATGCTAATTTATTTATCTCACGGGTGAAAAGTTAGTAGTCGCAGCTGAAGAGACGGCGATAAGCAAAAGTCGAAGGAGTTCGGTCATTTCAACTGTTGAGGCGTTCGAATCGACAGGAATACGTATGATTATCGGAGCTGCCCAGTGATACCTCACCCGATTATTTAGCATATTTTAAATATTAACTTTAATTGAATCGGTATTTAAGATAAATTTACATATGTTGCTCTATCATCGCGAGTTATACAGACGTACGTACGGGCTTCGGTGTAAATTGCGGCTGAACCTTGCATAGCAAGCAAAATGAAAATAAAATTAACAAAAAAAAATGAACGGACACAATAAATTACTATTAAGAGCGCGCTCGCTGATGAACGGTTCGCACTTTCGTTTTGTTCCTTTTGCTACACCTGTAGTTATACTTTCTTCCAGTCGTACTACATATACTCAACATCGGCAACGCTCAAAATGCGAATATTCAATTACGACATCTCTCAATACATATGTATTCTTTAAGGCGGACACTTGTAGTTTACATCAAAAATCAATCATTCATCGCTTAATATAAAGTGTACCGACATCATTACGATAAATGCCACTGCACAACACAATTTAATTCTTTATAAATACATTTTATGAACGAACAAGATCTAATTGAAATTTAAATTTAGCTTTTCATCTATAGAATTCAACCTCGATTTTTTATAACCTGTTAAATGATTTCATTCAACAAGGTAATGTGAAGCTGTAATTTTATTGTTTATCAGATATTGATAATTACACAAGATGTGCATTGTAATTTTACTTACATATTTGTATTACAAATAGTATGATCAAAATTATTTTTATTTGTACTACACACAACAGTATTATTTTGGTATTGGCCAATCCTTATTGCTAAATTGCAAAATTTGATTATTATTTATTTTAATTTATTATTAAGTCAAAACTATAAAGTTAGAATAATATTGGTTGTTTGCTACACAACCAATAATACAGCACCAATCGCACAATTCGAGATTAATGGATTAAATAGGTTTAAAAAAATAAAAGTATCCTATTTTACATTGCTTCAAACGATTCTTTATTCTTACTTGGTTCATCTATAGCGGGGTATACACTATACTACAAATAATGTCAGTCGATGTTTCGGGTATTCTAAGATGTTCAAATCGTGACGTGTTAAGTAACTATTTCTATGATTTTTAACAGTTTTATATTTTTATTGGGTTGATTTGACGCATATTAAAACTTTCAAGATATATATGCTATACAAGGTTAATATATTTTCAATCTCAAAACAGAGATTTGCAAAGAAAATCGCATGTTTTATTAAACGTAAATACGCAAAACACGTTTTTGTAAATTAAATACTCTATAGACAGTACTTGAGGTACCCCATGCAGCAATGCAATACGTCATTATATTTACAAAATAGTCGTAGTAAAAGCGTCTAAAAGAATTTTCTTTTACTACTTTACAAAGTCTGCCAGCAACATAGAGGAGCTTCTTGCCCAACAATTTAGTCGACATGAGGAATTATTGGCATAAAACAAACTGCTTCTGACTTGGATGATTTTAATAATAATTTATTTGAATTACACCAGTAGTTTAGGTCAGTCAAAGTTGAAGATTATTATGCAAATGCAATCAAGATGGACGCATGGCTGTGACTTAGTTTTGGAGCTATTTAGAGGAGAGGCGCTATTATGTAGAGGTATTTTACAATATAATAATTAAGCCTATTCAGTAAAAAATATAGTAACCATATCCATAAGTAACATCATTACAAACTTGTAAGGATTTTGGTAACATTTTCGACAAATTCTATTCAGTAATGCAAATTTCTTTATAAATTTCAATAACAATTCGAGGTATTTTTAAGCTGCTTAAAAATTGAAACAAACCGTCTCGGCTGTCGACATATAATATTAGATATTTTATTAATAAAATAACAAAATATTTGCTTGTGCGCTGCTTTTAATAAAATCTTATTGATTTTAACTCATTTATCAAAAACAATAAGGTTAAAGACTGTCATCAACAGTTAAGTATCACATATGAGGTAGTCATTAACTTATAAAAAAATTTTAATTTAACAATCAAAATCTTTATTGTATGAGTTACTGAATACGTGTTTTGTTTGAAGTCTTTATGTATGACACATGTTATTGAGATAACGATGTAAACAATTTTAACTCTTAACGATTACTAAATAAGTTAAGGCTAAATATTTAAATAGTAATTAACTCTTCTGGAATTTGATTTACCTAATAATAATAATCATAAAGACAAAAGTCTACTAGTTATCACATAAATCACACAAGCATAAAATCTCATGACCAGGTAAAATGTTAAGGCATTTCTTGATACTCAATGCAAGTGTTTTTCTTATATTGACCATATATACAATAAAGTTAGCACTATATGCTTTATGATAAAGTAGCTACGACTCATAGTTGATATCACCACTCTTAGACTTCTCTATTTTGGAAATATACATTCTATGCTATTTTATGCTATTAGCATGGGGTTCATGCAGCGAACGAAACAGACTATTTATACTACAAAAATGATCTAACAATATATGCTTAAAAAATAGACGCAAACACTGTGCAAACCTATTTTAAAATTTTTTATATAATGACACTATCAAGCATTTACATATATCAACTTTTATTACATGCAAAAACCTACAAAACTGACAAACACTTTTCATAATTATATTACTAGATATAGTCATAAGTTTCAAATATATGTGTATTCTACATTTAAATATAAACAATGTTTTAGGTTAAAAAATTATAACTTCGAAATGTTTAAGTATAAAAGTGAAACATCCTTAGTAAATATGCTATAGTATAATATAAGTGTTTTTTAATTTAATTAACTGTAAAACGATGGCTGTAAATGTAAAAAATACAATTTAAGCGACTTGAGGTCTGCGGGAGCGGGGTTGAATAATGGGTCTTGGGCATCAATGATTTGTAGTAATTTGTACATGTGTTAGATGGTGCAGATCGTTGGGTTATCGTGGGGTTTGTTTTATGGTACTGTTTGTGCAGACTTTTTAGCCATGTGAGCTTTTTTATTTTTTTAATTAAGCTTATATGTAATGTCTATTTTATATATAAATTTACATTTCCTATATCTACAGTAATGAAGTATTAATCTTAGTGTCTGTATATCTATCTATCTATCTATCTATCTATATATATATATATATATATATATATATATAATTTATGTTAAAGATAGCAAAGGATCAAACATGGATTCTTGAGGTTGGGTATACCTCAAAGATCCGTATTTCTAATTTTTAACGAATTTGATGTTATGTTTACGGAATGATGTTTGTTTTGAAAATAACTAAATAATAAATTGTAAGCAGTCCCTTGTAAACAACATGTTTAATTTATTTAATAGTATTTTGATCTACAAGATCAAATGCTTTAAAGTCAAGAAAAAGCCAATCATCTAGTTTTGGTAGTTTGATGAAATATTTTCTAATAGTGTCTGCGGTGTTTACATTTTTACGAAATCCAGATTACTTAAATAAGTTGCATTTATTTAGAAAGTTAAATATACAAATTTCTAATAATACTTTCTTTAAAATTTGCTTAAAATTGGTATTGTACAAAAATTTTTTTCAAAAATTTTATATTTCTTTTTTAGTATATGCCCTATCTTAAAATGTTTTAGTAATTTTGACTATATGCTCAAAACTTTGATTTTGTTCATTAATAATTATAATGGTTTTACAAGATTATTTATACATTTTTTAGCTTTAGGTTGGAACTCCTGCCATTTTATTATTTTGAAGAGTGTGTTTCTTAAATCATTTAGTTTCTTGGATTTTACTTTTGGATACAGGTGTTAGATATATATCTTTTGTCAACTGGTAACGTTAATTTGACTAGGGTTTTTAAATGTTGACAACAAATATTTTATTGTTAAATATTTTAACTTTTGATAAGTCGATAACAAATTTATTTGAGATATCGTATTTTATGATTTTTGTTATTTATTATACGTTGAAGAATACAATGATGTAGCAGTAATTGATATAGTAAAAGCAAATCATCTACAAAAAATTTAATAATAAATAATGACGCAGTTCATATTACATTTTACAAATCCTAATTTTTGTCAAGTACAATAGTAGTGTGAACGGACCATTTTAAATCTGCCGGTTTGGTTCATTACAAAATAAATCACAAACATTGTCAATTTTTTAAATAAATAGTTTTAACTTATTAATCAAATAATTAATTAATCAAATTAAAATAAGTTAGTAAATATATAAAAACAGTGCATTAATTGCTTTTATAGAATTTTTATGTTTTATTTTTTAAATTATTGGATTATAGGATAGTTCCAATGGCAACATAACAATATTATTTATAACAGTGCTGCTAAACTACAAGCAGCTATACTCACGGAAACGTTTTCTGTTTTTATGTTTCAATAAAGATTTTTTAAAATAAGTCCTGGATGATGTTATTATTAACTAATTAACTAAAAATATAGGTAGAAACTTAACTTAAAATTACTATTAATTAATTAATTCATTCATTCATTCATTTTTTTTCTGACTGGCTATGAATGCCAAATTAGTAGAAATGGTTTGTTTCATTTTATTGCTGGTTTCTTACATTTTAATAACTTATTTTAAAGCCAATTAAAAACGTCATTTTAATACTCTTTATAACCACATAATATTGTAGAAGTTGATTTGCATTTAGTTTTTTTTTTTAAATTATAAACTGTACATAATATTTCAGTATCAATAAATTTTAAATTATACTGAACTACTAACTTTAATTATCCGAACAGGCGCAGCTATTCATTATTTCAGTTCCGCGAGGCCTTAGTAGCATTGATGAAACAATCGTCAAGTAAATCAAAAGTAAGCATGTAAACTGACAAGTTCAATAAATAAATTGCTTTAACCTAAATATGCTTCAATAAATGATGTAAATTATTCTACTCAGACAAAACAGTTTTGTCTGGAGCATAATTGATTAATTTTATCATACTATGTAACGAAATCGTATTTAAATTATTGTAATAATAATAAAAAAAGTATGTACTTGTTTTTCCGTTTAATTAAAATAGTCATTTTGATATTATAAAAATGTCAATTTAATAACTGTTACACTGATTTTTTTTCAGTACTCGGTGTAATTGAAAAAATAAAATTATTAATTCAAACTAAAATTACCTTATTTTTTCAATTAAATTTATATTTTTTTATTAACATATTTAACGTAAATACTTTTGAATTATACTGTAAATCATTTATGTTTTACTTCCGTTGTAAAGATTTTTATGTAAGCAAGAGGAGTGTAATAAAGTAAGGAAACGTTGAAACCTCAAAATAAAAATGTATGTATTATCGTTGAGAGTCACTCAACAATATTATCTTACAGGAATGTTTGAAACTTTGAACTAAACAAACAAAAAGATTATAATAAAACTAGATGTGGTAGTGTAAAAGTGTAGAAGCCGAAACAATAGAACAAGAGTAATATTTTTAGTATTTCATTGTTAATATATATTTTTATAATCGGTAATATCAAAAATTCCATATTTATACTTTAAGGTAAATCGGTAACGGAAACGGTTTAAGGAAATCATTTTTACAATTGATGTTATTATTTGTATAACAAAACTGGTCGAGTTTAAGTAAATTATAAACTGATTAATTAAATCAAATGTCATGACATATGCAACATTTTTGATATATTTATAGGTTATTTAATTCGACTAATCTGATGTCAGATAATGCGTATTGTAATACAAAATTTAGCTGTGATCAAAGTTTTACTTTGGATGTGAGGTCCAAGCATACTTGACATTAATCACCAACGCCACAGGTTAATCACATCTGGCAATTTTGCTGCTAATTCAAAAATTACAACCTGAATTATATTCGATTCTTTAACGTGCACACAACTTTTTTTCTGTCTGAAAGTCTCAATCTCCTTATTCTGAAAAAGTCGACTTTCCAAGAGATTCGAACCTACGACCACTTGAACAGCAGTCAACATACTAACCACTAAACCAATTAGGCGACCAAATTATTATTTATAAATTTGCTTGAGTAAGCCTGTCTAAGCATGTCTAAGACAATAAAACATGCATTTGAATTAGAGTAAAATAATTAAGAAAACAACATGATTTTTTAACTTACAACTGGTGAAATATTTAATGTAATTTTTTGTTATAATTGGGAATAATAAACATAATAAGCATTAAGACACCTTTCTTAATTTTTGGCATATTTATATGTTTTATTTATTTTTATGATACTCTTTTTATTCGTACTATTTTATATTTGCCTGTTTTTAGGATATAGTGGGGTTTAGTCTTATCAAATGGCCCATTTTATTCTCTGCGCAAATCCTGATGTTTGATGCTCTTGTCAACTTCTATCTAATGTATTGCTGTGGTTATGGTTTAAGGTGAGCTGGTTTTTGTTTGTCTGAAATCACACAGTTAAGCTGCGGCAATGTATTCAGGCAAGGGATAGCATGTATGCATAACCGTTAGTTTTTCTGTTTTGTACATTCGCATGTACATTTGCTTTTTCTTTTTTTTCTAATTCTTGAGTTGTTTTTAGTTTGTTTTGTTTAGCATACTTGTCCTTAGGTGTGTTTTTTGTTTTTTATATAGATCTTTGTTCACTTCTTTCTTGTAGTATCTTCTTTTTTCTTTTATAAAAAGTTTAAGATGTAGTTAGTTTGACTCTATGTGAAATTACTCATCCTTCATATTTTTTAGTTGGGAGATATATTATATTTGCCTTATGTCTAGAAAAAAACTAGTACTTTATATTCCGTTCTTGTAGAGAGATTGAGTTATAAAACAACACTATTGTAGCAATTGTAGTTATATGACCATTTACCTAAGTAGCTTTTGAAGTGAAAACTTATATATTGAAAAGTGGAGAAATAAAACGTAAACCATTTAAGGAGAACGGGTAGAGATACAGGCAGTAATTAATGAGAATGAGTTTTACAAAGGACGCGTGCTTTCTCCGGGTGGCTGTGCATAAATTAAAAAATATGATACTGAGGTTAACATTTAATTTTCAATAATATATTAAGTGCATTGAAAATTATCGAAAAGTTTGCTTGAAAAATATGGTTGCCCAGAAACTGCATGAATTTATTTTGATTGTAATTTGATCAAACATTTGACAATCAAATTACAATTAAAATGAGTGAATGCGATTTCTTAAATGCTATCATATTTTGAATGCAAACTGTTCTAGATAATTTTCATTAAACAAAACATATTTAGCAGACTATTTCCCGATCCATTAAAATTGTTATATATATTGGATACTGGCAGATATTATTTTCTTCGATTTGTATACACCGTATGATGGAGTTATGTATCTAACAATGACTGATTAAATAATTTGTCAAGTTTATTTGTTTATTGCGTTGTTTGGCATCAGTGCACTTCTCATTAGTAATACAACGAGTGTATTAATGATAATCGCATTTTAAATTTGTTAGATTTTAAGAGATAAATTATGTTGCTAGGTAACCTGTGGTTAACTATGTGGTTTCCTAAAGCAACCTAATTTATCTGAAAAAAAAAGAGAACAAATTTGCAATAATCATTAAAATACATGAGTTTATTTTCAAAAAACTTAAACATTTTAACGTTTTATTTATTTTAAACTTTAATTAAATTTACTATATATATTTAAGATTACTGACAACGTCCGATTTAAAGTTTAGTAATGTCATCACGAACGTCACTTGCCAAAACACAACTGATAATTATATTAATTGACATATATTTGCTTGTATAAACTTCTCAAAGCCAATCAAAAACTTGTATTTAAATTAGAGTGAAATAATCGCTATAATTCTTGCACACGTGCAATTTTCACTGTAAGTATAATTTGATTTGTCAAAAACTTAAAAATGGCTTGATATGATTGATTATAGAATATAGAGGGAAATAGTTCAACAACCAAAGCAACACGATCTTCTTTCTCACCTGAATTGAAACTTTCTTAATATCCTGCAAATCATGATTTAAAACCTGGCCAATCTGCTGTGGTATGTGAAAAGTAGTGCCTATTACACCATAGATATCACCTGACCAAATATAGGAAGTATATAAAAAATATATTTGCTCTAATATAGTTTTATATTTGGCATTTGTATATATTTTTTAGCCATCGTATCTGAATATTAACTACATTTTTATAATTGCATAATGTTTGAGGTTTGGCTGGTTCATCAACAAAGTAGCTCTAGTCCAGTCTTAATAAAAAAATGTACAAGGTTCCAATTCTAAAACATATTTTCTCAAATCTTCTGTTCTAGAAAATTATCTAAAATTTGTTGTCCTTCTGTATCTGTCCATTATTTGTCATTATCAATGTTCAGGTCTTATCCAAACTTGAGTCTTCTTCTAAACTAGATGGGTGATAGCTACTGCCTTAGTTTTCAAATTGTTTATCCATGATTTTTATCAGAGCCACAATCGCGTCATTAAGCGTCCAGTTTCTGCATGCAATTCTGCATTTGATAGTGGTTTATTGCGATTTGCGTACATACATACATACATACCATTTTATTATACAAACTTTTTTATTATAATTTTTGGTATAAAACAACTAGGTTTAAATCAAAGCAAATGTACACACAAAACCACTTAATTGTTAGAAAAAATGACCTAAAACATTTAGTACATTGAAACATTAAATTTTGTGTTAACAATATGTGTAAATACACAAATATAAAAATTTAAATTGAATGCTAAGAAACATAAAACATCTAATCACTAGATTTAAGTCACAGTAAGTGTATACACAAGATAACTTGTTTGGTAGAAAATCTAACCTAAAACATTTTGTAAACATTGGAACCTTGGATCATGTGTCAACAATGCGCAACGACATTACCCACGCACCAAGATGTATTCAAACGAACGCTAGTATAAACAGCAAGTATAAAAATATAAATTGAATACAAGGAAACATTCGTCTTCTAAAAAAACCGGATCGTTTAATGCAGGGTGTTTCCCCAAAAAACGCCAGAAGCGATAACTTTGTTATTTTAAATTTTAGGCCCTACAAACTATATATTATATTCTTAAAAAATAAGAAATAAGTTATCTTTCGACGTTATTAGTTTGTGTATATATTAATTACCCTATATATTTTTACATATTTTGATTCAAAGTAAAATTTTGCATACAGCATGTTGTATTTCCATTTAATTTTTTAGAAAGTTATAAATTTTAAATTAAATACCGCATGTATGCAGTTGTATCGTAAAATATGCTAGTTGGCATTGCGCAAAAGCTTAAAATAACAAAGTTATAGCTTCCTGCTTATTTTAAGAAATACGCTGTATATATGACGCTTGTTATCATGTCACTTTAATGCGATGCTTAGGAAAAACATATTTAAGAAATTATTTAAATATATCATATTAGTGAATTTATTTATTATTTTAAATCACAAAAATTAGCTATCTGCCAATATATTATACATAACAAAATAATTGAAGAGTTTGGTTACTTTTCAGAAACGTAGCTTAATGCCTGAACAGGTATCATTATGAATAGATGCTATTAGGTCAATCAAGCAATTATACAATAATTGCAATCATTTACAATATGTAGTTTACTTTAAGATATATCGATATATTTTTAATAGAGATATCAATTTTACCCTAAACCTGGTAACTATTTATAATAATAACAATAAAAATAAATCATTGATAACTTATAAATCACTTGAAATGTCTATAACATGTTTATAACTGTGGAATTTGAAGAGATGGCCTCTTTTTAGCTCCCAATTCATAAATAACCGCTTGTGGGAGGAAAAGTAATTAAAGTTTTGGAAACCATAAATTGTAGCTAAATTAAAGTTTGCAGACGCATTTATTTCGCACTCCTATAATGATAGTATTTACTTTGGTTATTAAATGTGTATTAGCAGTGATTCCATAGTATTGGATTTATGAATGAAAGCATGGACCGGATATATAGTCCGTAAAACTCATAGCTTTCGGGGGTAATTTGCAACTACTACCCTAATGGTCAAATCACGCAACTTTCTACGTGAGAACTGTTTTTGTTCAACATTCGACCTAATTGTAGGTATAATTATCCATAGCCTTTTGCAGGTATTGTCTCTGCCTTTGGGGGCCGCATTATTATAATTTCAGTTTCGTTTTTGTAAAAAGTAAGAGTGAAGCAATTACGTGGCGGTTGTTTAGTCAACCGCGTGACTTGCGCTACGCCGGTACGCTCAATTAATTTATTTATAAACTCCTTTAATTGTTAACTGATGCAACAGAAACGGTCATCTGAATTAATCAATCCGGCGATAATTCAATTATAAATCGCGGTGACTGTGCGATAATGTTGCTGCCTCTCATAAATCCACACTGCGCAATAGCTTAATCAGAGCTAGCGATAAAATCAGCGCCCTCCTGACTGACAATTTCATTAATTTGCGTTCGCGTTTCATATAAAGTGCACATCAGCATTTTAATTAACTAAACTTTTAAATTTCTTAATTTAGCAGGCGGATTAATTCCACGATTTACAATATTGAAAAATATTAAGTAATTATCTAGTGTATTAGAATCCAGCGGCTTCTTAGGGTGGCCAGTTATGCATATTAAGAAACTACACCGCTTAATGCCAAAGTTGATGGGCGCGAGCTCTGGCAGAATAGCGTGCAGTCTCATGCTGCAGACTTGCACTCGTCCAGAATACTAATTTAACTAATTGGATGTAGTAATGATTGGAGGACGAACCTGTACATGATGTGTGCGTTTTTACATAAGTCAGGGGATTTATCTTTAAAGATAGTCGCGTTCCTCTTTTTTCGGTTGCTCCAATTGCCTACTAAAATCATATACTCGCGTTTTTGGCCTTGTTTATTTCTCAGAGAGCAATTTAAGTAACGTTAGTTTTCTGGTAAAAACCAAAAAAGGGAGTACACATGCGCACACGCAAATCTTTTTAAGCGGAGCTAAATATAGTTTTAAGCTTGCTAAAAATGATTTACATTTTGGCAAAATTTAAAATCACGTTTGGATGAATTCATATTATAATTAAACACGTCAAAATAATAAAAGCATGTTTCTAAACTATTTTAATTAATTTCTATGAAGACATAAATTAAAATCTGCAGTAAAATAAATTCTATATATTATTTTTTTTTCAAATCATTATTATGGTTAAATTTTTTTTTTTCTCATATTGAATCGTTGCATCTCTCACCTGTTTTACTCCAATTTCACGTCATCTTAGATCTACAAATTGTATTCGTTATTATTTAGAGACAGTCTTTTTTTTACAAATTAGTAATTGACCACAATCCAATTTGACAAAAGCTAACAAGGCAATTTGAAATGGATATTCTTAACAAGATGTATTATGTTTCAATAAAAAAAAGTATTTGGTAGCTACTTATCAAAAACACATTGTATATTATCCTAATATTTGCAGTTGACAGAATGCATTAATGTATTTCTGAAAATTTTGTTACAGTGCAATTTAAAAAATCAATACATGACAACTCGACAAACATAGCATGCAGTTTTAGTTTTGCAATTTTGAATAAAATATATACAACTCTGTTTGCAAACTAGTAACATAACATTGAATTAATAAAAAGTAATAGAATAATAGGAAATATTGATTCATTCCTACTTTAATCTTTATATAAAACATTACATTGTCGGCTGGCTTTTTGGGTACTATGAATTATAAAAATTAAATCTAATTCATTGTCATAAAAAGCCAGCTGACACTGTAATGTTTTATATAGAGATTAGAATAATTACCATCAAAATATTTAACCCTAGAGACGCAGGCTGCGTACTAAAACTTTTTCTTTCTCCACTTGCACGATTTTGCAATTTTTAATTAAAAATAAGTATAATAATTACACTTTAAAAACATATGGATTTGTTAACCTTAATTTATATGTTAAATATTAGTATAAATAAATTAATTGATGCCCACATGATATATGTCATCAACACATTCAATTAATATTTACAAAATTTTAACATATATTTCAAAATAAATACCAAATCTGTATCCTCGATTAAATCTATTGCATTCTTTAATTTAAATTAATCATATATAATGTGTATATTCTCCCGTTTTGTATTAAATATGAATTTAATTTTTTTGAAGAATGTTACTCGTGTTGTATCACCAACTTAAGTAAACTTAATCTTTCGGAGAGCACAACTAGATCTGGTTTGCAAAGTACATATTTTGAAACCTTACGCTTCTAGCTTCTTAACTTCTTGAGTTATACGTGACACATACTTACACACATAGATGCACACATACATACATACATACATACATACATACATACATACATACATACATACATACATACATACATACATACATACATACATACATACATACATACATACATACATACATACATACA
>JARJEC010031933.1:0-23123 GCA_030264575.1 Tachinus sp. AB-2021
TATATATATATATATATATATATATATAAAGTTTATTTCATTGTTATATAAACGAATATTTCGTAATATTTTAAATATCGTCTAATTTGTTCGGATACATCACATTCCGGTACACTGAAGTATACCACTATAATAATTCTTTGATTTTTAATTTATTTCAATTGAACCATTTAAACTTCCCGATCATTCCCTCTCCCTTCCGACGCTACTGGTGCAGCTAGCGACGTCCAGAAATAAACCACACGGTTTATAAGAAATACGCTCATCTATATAATGTATGTTATATATATGCATTCATTAAATCAGATGTTTCATATCTAACAAAAGTGACAGTATTAATTTTTAATTTATATAATCTGTAATTACTGCTATTGGTGCCTAACACTACGCTATTGGAGTTGAAAATGAATAATGGACAAAAGAGAATATATAATACATTTTTTATGAAATTTTTATTAATTTAATTAAAATGTTATTTTAAATTTAAATAAGTTGTTTCTCTGTATAAATAAAAATATTTACGTCTATTTTTTATTACAAAATTTTATTTTTATTCATTCCCTATTGACATTTTAAAAGTCAGCTGTAAATAGCGCATTGTGTGACGTATGTGAGTAAATTTTCTCATTGCACAAAAATTTCCACAATTCCGCAGTAGCCTAAACGGGTCTTTAAGGGTGCGTGGAAAACAAATATTCTCATTTAAACTCACTTAAATGGAACGCCCTATTTAAGTGAGGATTCTGAGATAAGATGAGAATCTCTTAGAATATCGGTAAAAGGAAAGCGGCTTTTATCTACGATCATAAACAAATAAAAATGTTGAAACGGGCATCGTTATGCAATAGTTTGTTAGCCGAAAACCATACATTTTACAAAAAAATTGTGTTTATTAAGTTATTATTTTTATTTTTTTGTTTAATCTGTAGCTTATATTTTTAAATAAATGATTACATGATTTCTCGGCTTAATAATGATTTCCGAGATTTAATTCTCACCTTAATCTTATTATTATTATTATATATAATTTGTTTATTATTCTAATATACTAAGATTTTATTGCCAAAATTATATAGTTGGCACAACTGCTTACTTAGGGTGCTAATATTACACATACTAGCACCGTAAGTAATATTATTTGGAAAATTATATTTACGTATGAAATTGGCTGTAGAGTAAACGTACATTTTGCGAGTGATCGTAGATAAACATATTAACAATATATGCCTTTGCATAAGGTATGAATATTTTCATCAAAAGAATATTTAGATACTGCGGATGTGAGATATTAGAATAGAAGTAATTTCTTTATATGGCGCTGAAATATCACCACTTAAATGCAGGACTTTTGTACACTTCATTAAATGTTAAAAAGTATTTTAATTTCCCGAAAGACAACATTTTACAGCTAAATGAGGTTATTGCGAAGAAAATAAAACATTTTAAAACACCTCACACATACCCTGTCTTTTATTATAACTTTTATCTTGTCATTTAAAAGTTTATACATAGTTGATACGGCAAAAATTATTTAACATTACTGCTTTCTATACGGAAAAAATATTTAACATGGCCGCCTACATACGGTATAGTTTGCTTAATTTTCGAAAGTTATACAACAAACGTATTTATGATTATTGAATTAAATGTGTTTTGATTTCGAGATTTATTATGTTACTTGCAAACCATTCGAGCGCGTTAGCACGAGTGCGATTTTCCAAAGTAATATAATTTATCTCGAAAAAGAAAACAAATTGTGATAATCATCAATATACAGAGTTGTATTTGTAAAGATTATTTCACAAAAAAACTTAAATAGTATACGTTTTTATTTATCTTAAACATTGATATAAAATTTATGATTTTGCATCACAAACGATCCGGATTGATTATAGGATTGAAATCAACGTAAGAAAAGACACAGATGTAGCAAGTTTATCGCTGTTAGTTTTATGATAGCCTGCCATTTTTGCCGAAACGTAACTAACTTTATGTATAAAATCGGTTTGTCAACCAAAACCTTGCATTTGAGTTAGAATAAAATAATCAGTAGTAATACTACAAGAGACTGGGAATAATGCAAAAAAAACGCAGAATTAATTAATGAATTAAATTAGAGTATAAATGTCAATGTCAAAATTATACTAAATTAATTACACTTAATTCCAATTTTTACATTGTTTCCCTGACAACGCATCGTAACAGCAGGAATTTATTCTCTATGGTAATTGCACTGGTGCATTGTAAATTAATGGTAACAAGTGCAAGATTTCGTCAAACAAAGTCGTATTGCACTACGAGCTCGGGCCTGTTGTCTAAAGCAATACGACTTTGTTTATATAGAGTGCAAACGTGTGATAATTTACAATGCACGTGAGCTATTTATTGGACTATATCGCAACAAAAAATACAATAAAATAGGAAATCATATATTTTTTGTTTCACAGTAGTTTGACGAGCACTGCCGAAACATAATATGAATAGAAGACAATCAATAACGAAGCCGAAATTGAATATTTCATAATTTTTGTTAGCGCGACAACAAATTTATCTAGAAGCTGATTAGTTTCAATTCATTCGTGTTTTGTAACACTGTCTTTGGTGGAATATAGTCTTAGGTAATATAACAAGTGGTTTGTATATTATGGATAATATCGCACCACGTGGTATATTTTGCAAAGATTGGTATTAGAATTACTATCATTTATAAAAAAATTATCGATAAACGACAGAGATTATATTTGGCATAAGAATATAATTTTTTTATTTAAACTGATGATTTATTATAAAATTCGAGATTCGAGCCGGACTATAATTTGTTCCATATGATAAATATTAAATGTTATTTGAATTTGCTATGACTAATGTTTCTTATTGGATGGATTGCACGTGACATTCTTGGAAGTACAAAA
The DNA here is from genome assembly GCA_030264575.1 of Tachinus sp. AB-2021. NCBI lineage: Eukaryota > Metazoa > Arthropoda > Insecta > Coleoptera > Staphylinidae > Tachinus > Tachinus sp. AB-2021. Next base: position 2,913 of record JARJEC010031933.1, read on the forward strand.
ACAATGTACAGTTCTTAACCACTGGGATTTTACGCTTATCTCACGGGAAACAAAATGCCAATCTTATTTTAAAGTACTTTTGCAACATGTACTTACTCGAAAATTTATCTATTATTCCCGAATTATTTTGTTATTTTTATTGTATTAATAAATGGTTTACTGTTGTAATAAAGAAATATGGTTTTTGAATAAATTATATTTGATTACTTTTACTGAAGAAGTTTACACTTCAACTTGTGTGTGCCACAGTGCACCAATTTTATTTAAAGAACTACGTATTTAATCATTTATATGGGTTATCTTTCAACTAAAGCGCTATGGAGTAACTGGAGATAGTAGACGTTAAAATTTATCGTTTTAGCTAAAAATGTCTCACTAAACTGTTACTTGTTTAAGATATACAGGGTGTTCAATGTTAATATTTATTTATAAAAATATGTAATAATGTAAAAACGACTGAAAGAATTTTAGCAAAACTCGGTACCCTTATATTTTTAGGATGAGAAATATGATTTTGACTCTTAATTTCTGATTGCTCATAGAAGGAGCTAGTTACAGACATACGGAGGGACCTTGAAATTTTTATTTATGATATTTGAACTTTTTTGCATGTTAATTATTTATAAAATATGGGTTTTTTCTAAGTAAAAAAGGTTTTCTTTATTGATTTTGCTATCTCAACTCGTATTCTATATATTTGTATTTTATTATTCGTTGTTAAGCATAAAATCGATACTATAAGTAGTATACGTTATATAGTAGTAGTATTAGTTATGTAGTATGACCGGTAAGACATTTTAATAAATTGTTTGTAATAAATATAATAATTTTTTACAAATATTTTACACAGTATCAAAGTTTGACGTCAAAATTATGTCCAAAGAAGTGAATTTATGTTATTGGTGAATATTTTTATTATTTACTTAAATAAATTATTCACTTGTATGGTTTTTGTGTTAATAAATATGATGTACATATATGACATATTTCAAGGTAATTCAAGAAACTTTTATTTTTATAATATTGACAATAAAATGCATATACCTCAAAAACAAGCTGAAATAGCGAAATCAACAAGAACTTTATTACTTAGAAATACTCATGTATCATAATTTACATTCAAAAAAGATTAAATGTTATAAACAGAAAACTACATTTGTCTTTGTCCATATGTGTGTAACTAGCTTTCTACGAGGAAACAAAAAGTTGATAACTAGCAAAATAATATCTTTTGGCCTTAAAAAACATAAGGGTACTAAGTATTGCGCTAATACAATTTAGTTTTTAGTTTAACCGTTTTCAAATTATTACATATTTTGATAAATGAATTTTAATATTAAATGCCCTGTATGTATATCCTAAACAAGTAATATTTTACTGAAATAGTTTTAGCTAAATATATATATATGTATATTTTAACGTCTACTAATTACGGATATACACCCTGTATATATTGATTTATTTTAAATTTTATTTTTATTTTTTATATAATATGTTATTTTTTAAATATTATAAAATACTATTTGTTAACAATAAAGTCACGCGTTTCACTAATATTAGATATTTAATGATGTAGGTGATTGATAAAATTCAACTTTTGTTTCCTTAAATCGTTCTTCGACTATACTAGGAAGAAGAAGAAAAAGAAGTCGCTTTGTGTTGTTTTTATTATAAGTTTTAGGAAAAAATAACCCTACGAAATTATATTCAATGTACTTTTTAATACCTTGTTTTTTTTTCTATTATGAAAAAAGATTTCGCATTTTACTATTTCCAACGGTGTATAAATTTTTATCTCAATTAATTGAAAAAAAAGTAGCTTATACATCTTTGAAGAGAGAAGAAACAAAGATTTTTTTTCATAATAGAAAAAAATTAGTTTCTCATTTGAAAAACAAAAGTTGACAGTTGTATCCTATAAATCTGGCTTTATAACAAATATTTGTTTTGGGTACTAAAACGTACATTGAAAATAATAAAATCTTTATAAGAAAGTTTTTTACTAAAACCAATAATGAAAAACATCTTTCTCATCCTGTGTAACTTGTTTAAGATTTTGTATTATCAAATAAAATATTTAATTTAAATTTATAATTATACAAGTCAAGTAGTCTTAAATTATTTTGGATGGAAAAATGTATACATCTTGTATTGATTACGCAATACTTTATATAAGAAATAAAATCGTTAATAGCTTTAAATATTTTTCATTATTAGTGGAAGTTTATATGGTAAAACGTGAGTTGAAAGTTGATATGTATATCATGTTTTAATTCTTATACGTTACAATCAAATTTTGTATTAGCAATAATTAATTGAGAGCATTTCTAATATTTGGTTCAAAATATACAAATTCATGCGGTGAATTGTTTAAACAACATTAAACTAATATTAAAGTTTAAATAAATATAGTATGTATTAAATTTGCACTTCAATTAGTTATCAAGATCACTGCTTAGCCTTGCTTATGCTTAGTAATTATTATTGTACAGAAATATACAAATTGTGCATGTAATTGCATTAGTTTACATAATGTATATATATATATATATACATATATATATATATATATATATATATATATATATATATATAGGATATGGATCTAGTTCGTTAGCTTAAAATAAATAGGTAAAATATGCAGTATATATAATAGAAAATTTAACAATAGTTAAATAGTAGCTTTATTGAAAGTTAGTTACAAAATACTTTCTAAATGTCGTAATAATAAATTATGTTTTTATAGAAACACCGCTATGGCTATTGCTGCTAATATCTCCAATAAAAAACGAAAGAGAACTTGTGGTTCTTTTTTTGCTGACATTCAGAGATATTACTGCTCTGAAACAACCAATAGAAACAGATGATACCAAAGGAGGTAAGAATTATAAAAATATATACATAGCATATTTTTTTAGAATACAAAAGAATTTATATTGCTCATGCAGAACTATAATTATTGCTAAATTATTTTTCTTATTACAGGCCTTTCAAAATTTGCAAAATTAGCTCGATCTGTTACACGAAGCCGATCAGTTTTGGTTTCTCAGTTTTCAACACATTTGCCGAATTTAAAAGATACAACGAAGCAATCCCATTTAGCTCAGGTGTGTAACATATAATATATAATTGCATGTATTAACTCATAAACAATAAAATACTCTATTCTTTTTTACACTTTTTGGTTGTGTCACACAGCAACACGACCAAAACATATAATAAATATATATAATAAAACATTTACAACACTCAAATATTTTTATTTTAAATTATAACATTATAAATATTTAACACATGTTTACTTAGAGGTTTATACTTCGATTGTGTTCTGATAAAAGGACGCAAACGACATTTGTTTAATTTTACAGTAGTCATAAAAACGCGTAAAATAAAATAGTCTCCATATAACGATGAAAATTTTATTATTAAAAAAAATAATTTTTGAGATATCCACGTGTCATAAGAAATATTTATAAATAGAAACCGTTTAGAATGTTCATATTAATTTTACAATCAAAATAAATTCAGATAATTATATTTTTTTGCTACCAACAACGTAAGTAAACTTTACGTCAATAGTAACTTGCATCGTATGGTTTATTTATCAAATGTATCTTGACAACGGAACATAAATAATTTTATTTCATCCTGTGTCACATTCTTTGATTTCCCGGACTAATTTCAGTCTTTACCGGATTACAATTTTTACAGGATTTATACAGATTTATACAAACAATACTTACTTAATCAACAAGTTTGTTAATTATCGAGATTATTAATCGCCATTAACACGAGTATTGGTGGCAATTTTTTCCATTAATCGATTTCTGTGAGAAAATTCAAGTCATATCTTGACATATGCACAATTATTAAAATAGCATCGACGTTAAACTTGACGTAAAATAATTTAAATCTGTTAACTTAATAATTTAGTTGTTTTTTCTCTTTTGTTTTTTTCAAACGAAATTGCTCACAGAATGAAATAAAAGGTTGTGCGATATACGTTCGGCAAATGATTTTCCACAGTACTCGTTTCGAAATTCTTGACTGGGCTTTTTCGTCGCCTCGTCCAGAAACATCTTACTCGTTACTGTAAAACATCATTTGCAGGACTTATAACTGTACTTACGTTACTAGAAAAATAATGAAATGTCATAACACTCATAATAAATAAAAACAGAAGGATATGGCTAGCGAGACTTCTGAAGCCAATAAAATAAGTTACCTTGGATGTGTTGTTGAATATATTATTTGTTTCTCACTTGTACATAAGTAAATAACTACATTATATCAAAATAATGAAAATTCTATAAGTTTCGATACTCAGTTTTAGCTGTCACTTCAAATTATACCAATTTAAAATTATTGTTATTAAAGTAATCTTTCCGTTATCAAAAGCAACTTTGATAGCGGACAAATCGTAATAAACTCGAAACGTAAAAAAATGTTTTAGTCGATTACAGCGTTATTTGTCAAGCAACGAGAAAAAGTTTAATACAGAAGTCACGTATTTTTTCCGTCCGAATCTACAATAAAATGAGAGTTTCTATTTAAGTTTTCAAATTTCACCCTATTCTATCACCTAGGAGTGGAGGTGGAGCTAGCGTATTTTTTGCTTTTGCGATCTGATGTGCATTTCTCGAAATATTTGATTGTTCCGCCAATCTTTACTAACTCCGTATATAATATTATAATAACTACTTTAGGCCCGTTCATGCTACTCCGGATAAAATGGCCGCACGACTTTGCAAAAAGTTCGTTCAATCTCAACATTTTGCGGAAAAATTAATGAACCTAAGTTCATTTGATTGAAAAGATAAATGCCAAATAAGTGAGGTTACAGTTTCATTAAATTTAACAATATATAAAATATACTATATAAATATTTCATTATAAAACATTAAAACATATTTAATATGACATACCTATTTATTAAATTGTTAAAAAAAGAAGATTTTTAAATTTATTATCTAATACAGCTAGTAAAACCGACGCAAAAACAAAATACCCTAGAAAATAGCCAATACTTAAAAAAAAATTTGGATAAAATTGTTGCAGTATGAACTGGAAATCTATATTATTTGCGGATTTGTGGCGGTCATTTTGTCCACACAAAAAAATCCGCAATTCCGAAGTTGTATGATCGGGCCTTTAGTTTAAGGCTCATTTACAATTGTCACTTCGGATGTTCATCCTAAATGAAACAACCGAAATGAAAAGTGTAATTGAAATTTCGTTTCATCGTCGTCTACAGAGAGCACTAAATAGTATTTAAACAAAATTTGCACTTGTTCACTTTCGATCTTCATCCAGGATTCATCCTTGTTTACATAATCGGAAGTTTACGTCGGCACAGTTTTATTGATGTAATTATGCAAAAATGTGTTTGTTTACTTACATTCTTTTAACAGAATACAATCGACTTATTAATAAAAATGATTTAAAAATCTTAAAATAATTGTATACTGGAAATAACTAAAATCTGTTTGTTTCAATGGTAGGACTAAATGTCTGTTTATTATGCATTCAAGATTGAAAATAATATTTTTTGTCTTTTCACATTCTCTAAATACTCTTTTAACAGTCTCTAATCACATCTAGACTAATGCACTGGTGCTTTTTTTGCATTTTGTAAATTCCTGACTATAATTTTGCTGATACGAGGTGTTCTACAAACTTTATAATAAACTTTGACAGATAATAGTTGGGTTATTTCTTAACTTTTTTAAAAATAAACATTGAACTGATTTATTTTTGTTTAGAAGATAGAAGCATTTTTAATAATAAATTTTCACATTTTAATCAAGAATAGACTAGTAAGGAAAATATCAGTTGATATATCAATAATAATTATTTTTTAAACAAAAATTTTTTTTGTTAAACTCTGTATAAAGTTTGAACATATATAACGATTAACATTAAAAATTGTAAGAAAATAAAAATAAAATGTTAAGATTAAAAATTATACAAAATTTTACACCCTCGGACTGAATACAATCCCCACCTTGACGAACTAACAAATTAAGATTTTGCCGTGACAAATGGTATACAAGTTGCTTAAGTGTCCCCATAAATAAAAATCTAATAGATTAAAATCGGCAGAACTAGGCGACCACACTATTGGACTTCCTTGACCTGTCCATTTATTCCAATCTGTGACTTTAGTTGAAAAATGAACTTACAAAAAATAGTTATCTTTGCGTTTTGAAGCATTTGAAGTCAAATAAAATTAACTTTTTGTTGGTATTTTTTCTACAGAAACACATCCTCATTTTTTTAAACATGTGATTTTGACTATTTTTTGTATTTCAGAGCATTTAACGTAAAGTAAAACAAATTTTTATGTCAATTTTTTTATTGGTAACCTTCGTTTTTTTAAGAAAAAAAAGTATACCTACGGGGTAGTTTAATTGACAAGCTCATTAAGCCAACGAGGCATACGGCTATACGGTTTATACATATAATCAATGTTAAAAATGGCCTCAAATCAATGTAAGTAATCGATTTTTATTTGAGTTCCTGAAAGGTTCTATTAAATACCTCTGGCCTATCGCTCTTACAATTCTTAAGCCGGTTTTTACGATGTTACTAATGTGAAATATATTTCCTTGCAGACCGTTTGCACGGTATTATAAAGCAAATAGTTTACATTCTTACGGGCTGTTTGCCAGGACAATTTACATCGTTCTGACTAAAGAAATAAAAAATTGTGATAACTCACCTTCCATAAAATTAAAAATTAAAAATTAAATCATTTTTTATTAATAACTCAATTATCTCACATATATTTTTATTCCACATTAAATCTGTCGAGTTTTTTAATGTCTTTAACACAATTTTAAATTTTTTGTTCTATTCTAATTGTTCATTTAATCTGTAGTACTAAAAACGTTTACCAAAAATGTTTGTTGTTTTCTTGTTTTTTTTTTGTAATATATTTCCTTTTAAATTTGCAACACTAATAAATTGAAGGATGTGTACAACATATTTTCTCAAAATATGAAAATTCTTTTGACTTTGACATTCTATACAGTCATTTGCATATAAACGTAAAACAAACATATTTTAGTCACACTCTGTATATGATTATATTATTTTTAAAGAACTAATTTACTATTTATAAAGTATATTTAAAATTGGTTTACATGTACATACATGCCAATATATTATCATAGATTTAAATATTACCGATAACAGTATTTTCGCAATTTCAATAAGTACAAGTCTGTACAAATAAAGTAGTAAAGATGTAATAAAATAAAATAAGATAGTGGTTATAAACAAAAACGCATATTCTCTTCAAGTTATATATTTTATGTATGTATAATTTATGTATAATTTGAAGCATCGATTTTTTTAATTGAATAATACTTCATTTACTGTTTTGCTTATGACAACTACAGCAGTTTCTATATCGAAATATTTGTGAATAAAACATGCAATGTTTGTTGGTACAAAGGAGAAAATGAAGGAAGCAGAACAAGAAGACACTCCAAATTAATCTATAAATGTAGTAAAGGTGATTATAAATATTTTGTACCCTATAGAAAAAGAAGCTGAACTAAATGAACTCATTATTAAAGAAGTAGATGTTGAAGAAATATAATCAAAGTAGACAGGAAAAATAATGAAGATAACCGAAAAAAATAATAAAACATAAATGTAAAAGCAGGCACCGACGCAACAGAGAAATGGGAGTTATAGCTTTAGATAAAATAAACTTAAAACAATTTAAAACTGGAATTTTATTGAAATAAATCGATGTGTCCGACCGATTTTCAAAAAAATATGTATTACAATAAAATTCTATTTTACGTCCAAACACTATAAGTGTTTTCTATATTGGGAATTTTTCTTTTCAATAGCTCAATGGCATAAAAGGACGGAATTATGTGATGAACAATTAAGGAACCATATTTAGCCTGACTGGTTTATATGGTGTATAAAAAACAACCGAAACCGGTTTCTTAATTGTTCACTACATAAGTCCGCCCTTTTATTATTCCATCCAGCAATTGAAGAATTGAAGAAAAAATCCTAGTATTAATAATACATGTATTAAAATTTGTATCGAATTTATACATTACTTACTGCATATTTATTTATTTGTTTATTTAATTTTGTCAATAAAACACAGTTGTGTAAAGCTTTAAAATTTGATTTAATTGTACTGCGATTGTTTCACCACACTAGGGTGCCATCAGGTATATTACATTCATCTGCCTGATGATGTCACAGTCGGTGAAACAATTGTCGCAGTACAATTAGATATAATTTTGAAACATTATACACCTGTGTTTTATTGAAGTTACAGAGACTTATTACTTTTATTATAACTATAACCTATAGATTTGAGATACAGAATATAACTAACTAACATAATCCAAATACAACTATTTAATAACAAAGATAAAAGGGATTCCAGAAATGCGTAGGTGTCAGCGCATGATGGAATCTGCTGCAGTTACATCCAGATGCATTTAACCAAATCCGTTTGTATAATATAAGGGTGTTAATGATAACGTTGAAATGAGGTCCAATAAGTTGTATATTTATTTGACTCTGTTTGTTTTAATATCATTGCATAGAAATGACTAAAAACAATTGTTACATACAGGGTGTTCGATCAATAGACAGTAACTTTCTTATTTTAAATGGGCGCCATATTGAATTTTTTCATACAAAAATTAATTTTTTTTTCTGTTTTTAACGATGTATAACAATTTAGCTTTAAAATAAAAAATAACTTAGAAATAATTTAATTAACAGCATTCTTGATCATATTTTTTTAATCATCAAGAAGAAACTTTCAAAAGCATTTCAAAATTCTTTAAAAAAATCTACTGTTTTTTCAAACCCTTTCACATACAATCAAAATGTTTTCTCAAATATTATTAAATCGATTCTTCTACTTTGTTTAGACAGATTTATGCTAAGTGAAATTATAGAAAGTTTAATAAAATCGCATGTAATCTAAATCTGTATTGATGTTTTTTTTTTAATGCTGCTGTGGAATCTGTATGTGTGTTTTTATATATGCATATATTTAATTAGATGATAAGTTTGTCTGCAGACATATTACCACAATATCGTCAAGAGGCTCCGAAAACCCCGCCACATATATTGTTGCATTATTGTGCATTTAAAGCTATATGGGATTGGATAATTTTATGTTTAACGTTTTATACAGCAATTATGGTTCCTTACAATGTTGCATTTAAAAATAAAACATCCGAAGATGTTTCACTTCTGGTTGTCGACTCTATAGTAGATGTGATATTTTTCATCGATATCGTATTGAATTTTCATACGACGTTTGTTGGCCCTGGCGGAGAAGTTGTATCAGATCCAAAAGTAATAAGAATGAACTATTTAAGAAGTTGGTTTGTTATTGATTTACTTAGTTGCTTACCATACGATGTATTTAATGCATTCGACCATGACGAAGATGTAAGTATTTTTGTTATTTATTTTAGTTTGTTTAAATGATTTTTTTGCATAAAAGATAACATATTTTATTTAACAGCCGTTTTGACATTTATTAACATTTTATTGTCGTGTTTCAAAAAACGTTTTTACAATAAAAAGTGTACTGCCTTTCAAAATTTATGAATTGCCTTTCAAAATGTATGTATTTAGATAATTACTTCTAGTTTTAACCTACAGTTATCTCGAATTAACTCTTCACATCGTCCGAGATTTTATATTTGTTTACTTTTTTCTTGTTTGACCTAATTGTCAGTGCCTTAAAAAATGCCGCGAGTCAGCAGACGATGAGACCAAATTACATGCATAGTATAGCACTCCGAGAAATTGGCAAATATGTTAAATGACCGCAAACCAGTGTAAGTAAAATTTTGAAAAAGTGGCAAGAAAAAAGCCTACAAAATCATAAAGATTGATTTGCAAAAAGAAATGCAAAAACCTATACAAACAATTGCAATAGATTGGATTAGAGCAATTAGCTAGAGAATTTTTTTAGATAATTTGCGATGAGATACCTCAGGATCAATTAGATCATCTGATTTCTAGCATACCCAAAGGAGTTATTCATAATACTTTTTTTAATTAAATTATTTTTTATGAAAAAAATTGAATCAATAGTATATTCACATACACAAACTATGTCAATTAAATTTCAAAGGTCTATGTCAACTCTTTTGAGGTGGTTGACTTTTTGAAACGTAGTGTATATTTACATATGTTTACTAGACTACACATTTGTATTGCAATTTTTTTTTAAATTTAATTAAACTAAATAATAATTGATAATATTACAGGGAATTGGAAGTTTATTCAGTGCTCTTAAAGTAGTCAGGTTGTTGCGATTAGGAAGGGTCGTGCGAAAATTAGACAGATATTTGGAATATGGAGCTGCCATGTTGATACTATTGCTTTGTTTTTACATGCTTGTTGCACACTGGTTAGCATGTATATGGTACTCAATCGGAAGATCTGATGCAGATAATGGAGTTCAATATAGTTGGCTGTGGAAATTAGCCAATATTACGCAAAATCCATACTCATATGTCTGGCCGAATGATTCAAATACCCCAGAATTAATCAATGGCCCATCTAGAAAAACAATGTACGTGACGGCCCTTTATTTTACAATGACCTGTATGACATCTGTGGGATTTGGAAATGTTGCTGCCGAAACAGACAATGAAAGGATTTTTACAATTTGTATGATGATTATAGCTGGTACGTAAATCACTAAAAAAAAAAAATAATTTTATTATTAGGATTGTTAAAATTGCAGCATTACTTTATGCAACTATATTTGGACACGTTACTACAATTATTCAACAAATGACTAGTGCTACCGCCAAATATCATGATATGTTAAATAATGTAAGAGAGTTTATGAAATTACACGAAGTTCCAAAAGCACTATCTGAACGAGTTATGGATTATGTAGTATCAACGTGGGCTATGACCAAAGGTTTAGATCAAGATAAGGTAACATATTTTAACAAAGTTACAAATAATTATATTCTTCATATTATATATTTGTAGGTTTTGAACTTTTGTCCTAAAGACATGAAAGCCGATATTTGCGTACATCTAAATAGAAAAGTATTTAATGAACATCCCGCATTTCGATTAGCGTCTGATGGATGCTTACGAGCATTAGCAATGCATTTTACAATGTCACATTCTGCACCTGGCGATTTATTATACCATACCGGTGAATCAATAGATGCTCTATGTTTTATTGTTACTGGATCTTTGGAAGTTATTCAAGATGACGAAGTCGTGGCCATACTAGGTAAATTTTTTTTTTGTTTAAACGGTTCGTAATAGGCAAATGTCTAGAAATAAAGAATGTATTTCAATTGATTATTTTTTAAACTTAAAAAGAATTTTAAAAATGACTTACAACAATTTCATTTTGCAAATATTACTTCTTCTGTGCATTGCTGCAATCTATTCGTGACATTTAGCATAACACAGTTAAGTAAACCGTTGTTCATAAAATATATCTCTACACGAATCATTTGTTTGAATTTCATTACTGCATGGGGACAATTAGATTAAGTTTTAGTTTTATTAACTCCCACAGAAAAAAATCCGGAACACATAGGTCCGACGATTTTGCGGATCATGCAATTTTCTCAAACTTTAAAATGTAACAATATTAATATTTCGTCGGTGGCGCATTCCTGTTGCAACCACACTTCATATGAACTTTTTCTTTGGAGCTCAGTACTTTCAAATATTTGCAGCATCGAAACATACCAAACTGAATAAACTGTAACGGTGTGGCCGTTATCTTAAAAAAGTATGGCCCGATCACACAAAATATGGGTATATAAAGCACAAAGTTATTTTTGGTCAAGAAACGGATGTTTATGCATTTCATTCGGATTTTGCTCTGACCAGAAACGGAAATTCTATTTATTGATATACCTATTAAGATGGAGTAAGCTTCATCCGGCATAATTAATTTGATTAGTAAACCGGGAAAACGATTTGGAATTTCTTGCTGGTCTGACTCTAATAATCTCTTGTGTGCAAACTGTACAAATATGAACAATATAGTTTGAGCTTATGAAGGCAGCACTTTTGTGTGTAATGTGTCTTACTCGAGTACACACTAGCGCATTAAATTTTCAAAGCTCACCCTCACACTCACTGACACACTCACACACTCACACACTCACACACTCACACCTACACTCGCGCACTCCAGCACTCCCGCACTCACACAATGTTTATGTTTTACCGGTCAAATTCTATATTACACACATGAAGTAAGCATTATATCATTGATTAGATTTTTCCCATAGACGTTTGTGATATATTGACATACGTACACACACATATATATGCATGTTGTCAATTAAAATTTGATTTTTATTATAATGTATTAATTTTACTACTCAATATGTTTATAGGAGAATGTTTGGTTCAATTTATTGTAATTTTGGTTAAATTTAGAAGCTTTCCTTAATGCAAATGTTTAATAATAAATATTGCAAATAACAATTATTTTTTGTTGTTCCAAATATGAAAAAGCCTCATATAAGGAATTTTTATGTTTACTACTACCACTAATGCACATTTGGTTTCATCAATAAAAGCCGAACCCTGCGTCTTCACTCCCATCTTAAGATAAACAATTTTACAGCAAATAATAGTTGATCAATCGACCAGTTTATCATTTTAGCATATAAAACTAGCAATAAAACGCAATTTTGTCAATTACTACTTTGACCTTAACTTCCATAGCAAACTTTTTAAAAGTGTACACTCCTCTTGCCGGACCTTGTACTACTTATTAATATTAAATAATTTACAATTATTATATCTTCTTTATGTTATAGGTAAAGGAGATGTGTTTGGTGATTCGTTTTGGAAAGATAATGCAGTTGGTCAATCAGCCGCAAATGTTCGTGCATTGACATATTGTGATTTACATACTATAAAAAGAGATAAATTATTGGAGGTTTTAGATTTTTATCAAGCTTTTGCAAATAGTTTTGCTAGAAATTTAATTTTAACGTACAATTTAAGGCATCGTTTGATATTTAGAAAAGTAGCAGATGTTCGGCGTGAGAGAGAATTAGCAGAAAGGCGAAAAAATGAACCCCAGCTTGATCAAAATCAAGATCATTTAGTAAGAAAGATTTTCTCTAAATTTCGAAGAACTCAACACACCCCTCCCGCAGTCATTCTAGCTAGTGATGTTGAAAAGGGTGAAGAAGTCAATAACAAAGCTTTAATTAGAGTGATGTCTACAACTAAATTATCATCAGTAGCAGAAAAGGACGATAATAATTCAGGTACAATTACCACTAAAGTAACTCGTCTAGCGCCGGCACGGGCTAGTAAATGGGGAAGATTACTAGGTTCATCAAGTTTAGATTCAAGCTCTGACAATAATACTGCACCACCTGTTCAAAGAAATGCAAATTCTAAAGAAGTAGCAAAACCCAAACCTAGCTTATCGACTTCTGCTGGTTTAGGAGGGCAGCAACTATCAGGTTCTGGAAATAAAATTTTTCCAAAACTTCAAAAAGTGTCAACTACTTCTAGTCCTGGAATTATTAGACAGGATACTATAGAGGAATTTGTTGAATATACAACACCTAATAAAAGCCTAGGTTTAAGGAAAATGCAAAGTTATGATTGTGGTTTAAGAGATCCTTCAGCCATAACCTTATATCAGACTCCTGTATCTGACTCAATGGCACCGCCGGAGTACAAAGAACTTTTAACAAATCTCATGGATTTCAAAGTTGATGTCAAACTAGAAATTCAATGCTTAAAACAAAAAATGAGTCGTATGGAAGAATTATTAACAGAACTAGTTACAAAGTTGAACAGTGGTAGAGGACAAAGTTTACAAAAACAGTCTTCCAGCTCACCACCAATAGAACAAAAAGCAGACAACATTTCAATTAAACCTGCGGACGGGACCGGTTTAGGGTCAATTATATTAAAAAAAAGAAAATCAAAAATACGCAATAAAGGAGCTGCACCTCAAATACCAACCCCACCAAGCAAATCAGCATCTTCTCGCAGTGCAACTAGCCCAATTGAAAGTAAAAAACGTTTAGACGAATTGGCGCATATAACACCGTCCTATAGGATTACAAAACCAACCGAATTTCTTTAGTATTAACCATATTTAGTTAATATCTGTTATTAAATTTTTATATCAAATGAAATAATCCGGAGACATGCAAGAAGAAAAGTCAATTAAAATGTATGTTGGATGTTAAACTATATACAAATAAAACCTAAATAGATGTAAATTGAAACAAATATTTACATTTAAAAATCATTACTTTATTCAAACAAGTCCGCCCATTGTATAAATCTTGCTTATCAGAAGTAACAGTTATAAAAATCATTATAATTGTTTTATTTAAATGGTGCTAAATGACTACAGTTTGTCTCCGGACTGTTTACGATGTTACATTGTTAGTTGGTCTATCAGATTTTGTTATTTATTTTATATCATTGATTACTCAAAAAATGTAAATATATAATAATACTAAATTTAAACAATCTTCATTTGGCCATAATATTACGTAGTTGCCATTAAATTAATGGTGGCACGTATGGCCAGTATATTGCCTTGGATCTGTATAGAATAAAATTCTCACTGCTAGCACCATATTTTAACTTTCATATTCTAAAATTATTTATGGAATGTTTTAAATAAATATGAAATTCAATGTATGAAATATACATGCTCCAAGTTTTAAATGATTATTTGTTATCTTGGCGTACATTGTATTATTATGCAACTAGAAATACCTATCTCTAAAAGATGCTGTACTTTACATTGGACCAATCTACATAAACTAGGGCCTAACAATAAATGTATGCCAAATATTGTAGCAATAATTTTTGCAAAGTATTCTTGCAAAAAACTCATTGTAATATAAGCAATGATATATACATAATTCTGTTTATAAGTTGAATTACCTTCAATTAATTCATCAATCAAATATATTTGTAAATTCTATTACAAAATTATCATAATATTGCACATAGTTAAGTATTATTGCAAATGCTTTGCTCTTGTTTACGTTTGAGATATACCATTTTGTATATTGTTTTTACTTGTAAAATAATTGTTTTTTTATAAATTGTTGAATTAGATTTTATAAGAAATTTTAATTTATATGTGTTTATTTCAGAGTAATAAAATGAAAATAAAAAATAGTTGACTATATATTAATACTAATTCAATAAAACATTTCGATAAACGCTGTTTAGATTAGTGGTTCCTGTTGGAGCACCGGATTTAATTGTACGGGCCGCTATCGTCAAATCACACGAACACAGGAATGAGTGGCATATGCCAATTTAACGTATTTGCGAGTAGAATTAACAATATGTGAATTCTTCAACCAGTAAAGATAATTGCATACGATTATTTTTCACGCTTCTATTCGAATGGCTAATATCCATTGTTTGTCAACTCATCTCATTCGAAATATAGACAAAGCCGAGCGGATGGAAACTCGATACGATGGATTTATTAAATCCATGTTTGCAGCGCATGCGTTTATATCACAATTAATTCAAATAGGATCAGCTGGATCCGGATCGATTATAGGATTTAATGAACGTAATAAAAGAGACAAGTTTAGTGAGTTTTTCTCTGTTAGCTTGAGTAAGGAGGCTATGAGAGGGATAAAACCCCCATAACAAATACATACAAATACAAAATCTCGTTACTTTTCCGCCATCTTGGTTGGTGGCGTGTGGATGGGGGTGATGGGGTGGTAGGCTAAATTTGTGCGCTCCTTTTGGTGACCTCGCTATAAGAGACTTGAAAACTCGGAAAGAATGGGACAGAGAATTACACTATCGTGGCGCACTTGAATTAACCCAATGATTAAGAAAGAAATTTGATAACTCTGAAATACTGGTTTGGAAAATTACTGGTTTACCGCAAAGTCCTCTGTTGTCAAACAAAAGTAATTAAATGTGTTGTATGCAACCCAATATACTGATGTATAAAGTATAATGTTGGTAAATCCGATCGGCTGCTTGAGAGTCCGACACTGACCACTGAACCAAACTGCCTTACCGATAAGGAGAGTGAAATATGTTATAATAGTAGCGCGAGCTCATGATGTTGGATACCACGTACAGGGTGTTGGAAATACTATTATTACATGTATTTTATTTAATTTTTGTAAACATATCTTTTATATAATTTATATATTACATAAGAAAGTATAATGTGTTTTATATGGCTTAATAATTAAAATGAACAAATACATTTGAGAAAAAAAACTATTTTATAAATTTACTTTATATTATATTGTTCGTTGTTCTCCGCGGTATCAAAAAAATTACTAATTAATTAGTTTTGCATAAAAATTTCAAAAGTAAAATTAGTACACGGGCGCAAGTGCGAAATAACTTTTAGAAAACTAGAGGTCACACTGCGTACTAAAACTTTTCC
Organism: Tachinus sp. AB-2021; assembly: GCA_030264575.1. Taxonomy (NCBI): domain Eukaryota; kingdom Metazoa; phylum Arthropoda; class Insecta; order Coleoptera; family Staphylinidae; genus Tachinus; species Tachinus sp. AB-2021. The sequence continues at coordinate 19,351 of JARJEC010031933.1, forward strand.
CCCAATAATATATTTCCGCCATCAGTTCTTTACGTTAAAATAATCATTTTAAATTCAATAAGATAAGTAGAATATTGGCTGTATAAGTGAAAGATAGCATAAGAGTAAAGATGGATCCGGTTGTTATGTTCGACAAACTTTGATTGGCCCGATTTTATATCATTTTGATTTTTATTTTCGTATTTTGCGGGTTTTGATACTGACATATGAATGAATTCATTTACTTAAAATTTTGTTATAAATTTCATAGTTTTTTCACTCGATTAAACAAAGTTACGTTTACCAGGTGCAATATTGTCTGAGTAAGCCTTGATTATTATAATTCTTTCTTATATTCCTAATTATTGTTCTTTTAACAATTGCAGGAATTAGTATTTATTTATTTAACAGAGATTAAGTGCGACTAGGTAAGCTTGTCTGAGCCACGCTCAGAGAAGCCACCTTTCATTATATCGGAGGAGAATAATCACAAAAATGATCAAATTAAATTGGATTATAATTACCAAGAGAATTAATACTTCAATAAATAACAAGACCCAACTCGTAGTCCTCGGATTCCGGTCCGTATCAAATATACATAGAACCACGCGCTGATCAAAGCATAAGTCCCCTTTCGATCAGCAGAAAATTGCTTAAAGCTAAAATTATAAAAGTGGAACCTAGAGGCATGTTGTGGTTATATTTTCCAAATTTTGCAAGCCAACGAATTCTTAAATACTAATTTCATATCTGATAATCATTTAAATGCGTTTATCCCCTCCAACCACATCTCATGCAAGGGACCTATTTATCTATAAATCATTTGATATACAAGAGATCAAAGTTAGCGCTAGAAAGTCCCTTAATGTCTAAATTCTTAGAGTTGAGCGTCTTAACCAAAAAATAGATAACATTGACGTATCAGGATTCACTTTTGAGCCATCCGTCACAATTCTGGTTACATTCAGAGGGAGAGAGATCTTACCCAAAGAATTATTTTTTAACTTCAATTCCCTGCCCATTAACTTTTTTATCTCAGGAGCCATACAATGGTATAATTGCTTGAGATATGGCTATACCACCAAAGTATGCAAAAGTAAATAACTTAAATGCCCCTCCTGTGGCGGTTCACACAAAATATAAGCTTGTTCATCCCATAACAATCCTTGCTGCATGTATTGCAAAGCTTCCCACTACTCAAATGAATTCAAATCAAAACTGGCCAATAGAGTTTGCCCCAAATTTGCTCGCCAAACCAAAATTAAACAAGTCATGGCTAGAAGAAATGGGTATTCCTTCCACAAAGCGTCCTTGATCAACCCTTCCAAGCCCTTCTCTACTCAACTTGATAGAGACTTTCCTAGAACCCTTCCGGCAGTTGAGCCTTGCCGTGTTTCCAGTCGGCCTCTCTTTTCGAATACTTTATCTAAAGCAACTTCCTCTACATCGTTTGAGCAACACTTCGTCTGTGAGCGGCTGGATTCCGGCAGCGACTTATCCAGAGGAAACCTCCATAAAAGAAAGAGACCTAAACCTAAAACCACGGAAAAAACTCTTAAGGCAATCTTCTTCTATGAGATCGTTTCTATCCCTTCCATCGGCTTCATTCTATAATGTACTTGCCTATCCCCCCACAAATGCGACAGCTTCATCTGATGCAAATTTTATATATAACCTCATCGATACATTAATTAAAGCCATTAACCATTTTGCTTCGGTTAACTCCAATGGTTCTTCCCCTGATTTGGCAAACCTTCTCCCGACCTCGTCCCTTGTTCAAATCATACTCCGGATATAACAAACAAACAAATTTGGAAAGCATGATACATGAATTAAAAATTGACGCAATCACCTTGTGAGAAATCTGGTTTCGGTCAAACAAATCCTTTTCTATTCCCCTCGCTTTAGTTCCTTCCATAATATGAAAGAAGACGGCTACGGAGGTTTTTCTTCCTTTTTTAGTCAAATCATTAACTCCTATTTTCAATGCCTCTCCTATTCAATTTTACATAACCATTCTGTTAGATTCACATTTTTAACTAACTACATCCCCCCTTTATAATAGTAAAAGACTTCAATGCACATCTTCCCATATAGGGTAACCATTTCCATAACCGCAACGGTCTTCAGTTGGAAGCGGCTGTAAACTCCCTACCATCGTAGGTCAGAATATTATCGATCTAGTAATAACATCTCCTGATCTTACGCTTAAAATTAAGACAGTAACCTTTCAGGACTCGTATGGAAGCGATCATTTTCCTATTTTTATTGACATATCCTCAAACCTCCTTCCCGACAAACCTGATAGTCCCTCGCATCTAGTCAAACCAAAGCATATCATCTGGCATAAACATAGATTATTTCCTCTCCTAAAAATCTTCTCTTGTTTGTGAAGATACATGGAAAATAGAGTTTCTCTCCAAACTTGCTTCTTCCTTCGTGCAATAATCCTCAGTAGTTAATCCATTAAATGTTTAAAATGTTCCAAATTCATGCCCTTCCGCACCACCTAATAAATCCGATCTCGTTAGAAGAACTTAATGTGGTTCTAGTTAACAGGAAGGACACCACTTTGGGATATGACAACCAACATCTAATATTCAATGCTAAGTAAATCGCCCGCCTCTACGAGAGACCACCTAGTCCTTATATTTAATAATATCCTACAGCAGCGTGTAATTCCGGAGAGCTGGAAAACGTTTAAAATTGTTTCTATCCCTAAGGGCAGTCCCACTGATCCCATCCCTAATTACAGGCCGACTGCGATCTCCTCATGTATACGGAAAATATTTAAAACATAATCAAGCTTTGTCTAGAGAGATGGTGCCAATCTTATGGCACCTTCCATCACGATTTTTAGAAAAGGACACAGCATATACGAAAATGTAACCTTTTTATACTGCGAGATAATCCATGCTTTAGCGTTAAACAAATGCCTGTGGGTCTGTTTTCCAGATATTAAAGGAGCTTTTGACAACAAATGCATTGCTCGTCTAAAGGAGGTCTTGATCGGTCTGGGTATCCCTCCATTCCTGATTAACATAATAATTGAACTGGTCTCTGAAAAAAAGACTATTTTTAGCCGGATCCTTACCGGAATATGGGCCTTGTCACGTCATTTTTGGGTCTTCCTTAGGGTGGTCCCCTTTCCCTTTGCTTTTCAACATATACAGCATTGGCTTAATCACGTCCTTTATATCCGGAGTGAAAGAGTTATCAATAAACAAATGTAAATCCATGATTTGGTCCTGTATATACCGTAATATTATTCCTGATATTGTTTGTCCTATGATTAATAATATCCCTATAGCTCCGGTCTGGTATTACAAAATAAACTATCTTAACTCCAGCACAGCAACGCCCTACAAAATCTTGTGTTCAGGTACAAATTAGGGTAGTGATCCGGAGATATTACTCATTTTCTATAAGGCGTTTGTATGATCTTGATTTTGCCTCAGATTTGCTTTTGTTTTGTACTCGATCCTCCATAGTAATTCTGGAAAAAATTCAGAACAACGCAATGGGAATCTGCGTAGGAGCCATGAATTTTGAGCCCGGCCATATGCCATTAGATGTAAGAAGGGAATTATTGACCAAAAGATATGTAACAAAATTGGTATGTGTAGCGTATGCATAAACGTGACAACGCTGGATGAGGAGAGCGCATGTGCGAGATGGAACGGGCACTCACGTAATGGCTACAGCCGAAGCATAGAGCTCTTGAGAGAGATTAATATACGTTTTAACTGAGTTCTTATAATTATTACATTGCATCCCTTTATCAAAGCTCCCAT
>JARJEC010031937.1:0-10462 GCA_030264575.1 Tachinus sp. AB-2021
CGTAAAATATGATAGATGTGAAAAATATGATGACAAAGTAGGAATAAAAACGTCGCGATAGAAAAGCATTGTTGTTCGAGTCGTAGAATGGTATCAGACCGAAGCAAGCTGCAATTGTCAAGAGCGCTTTGATATCTTCAGCGAAGTAACTCATTGTGCAGTAGTTTGGATAAAACTAGCTTTGTAACGCAAATGTTGTAATTATGTAATTTAATTATTAATTATTTGAGTGTGACTGCATAAAAAATTGATTAGTAAAATAAACCCATTAAGGCAATAATGTGTTTGTGTCACGTGTTAAAAGCTTTGCCACAAATTGAAACTATATTTAGTTTTTTTTTGTTTGTTAAATTCTGCTGAGTGCCATTAAGATACTTTGCTTATTATATCTGTGGAGTTTTTTAATTGTTATTATTTTCAGAATAAACTCATGGTTCGATCGCCGTCTGAGGTGAATTTTCGAAACGTTTATTTCAAAATTAAATTAATTATTTAATAATTATAATATTATAATTTCAACTCCATTTAAAAATTTAAATTGTAAATAATTATTCCTATATTTTTCCGCTTCTTTGGACTAACACCGCAATCAATATACAAGTTTTCATTTCAAACAATTAATGTTAATATTGATTTATCTATACCGGGTGTAGAAAAAATTACATTTTTAATATTTGTTAAAAGGCTATCCAATACATCCACTCGACGCTCTACCTCCACTTCTAGGGGATGGGACTCGGAGCAATTTTGAAGTCTTTATGAAGAACCTCAATTTTTATTGCAGATTTATATTCTACAGAAAAATATGTCTCGTTGCGCTCTAATTGACAAAAAACAAAATTGAAAACAGTACGGTACGCTTTGGTCAGTGCCAACTATCCAGCAACGAGAAGTACAAGTTACATTTTTATGAGCGGTCACTTGTCACATCATAATCGTAATTTATTTTCAATATCATCAATACTTATTTTGTTTCATTTGCATATAATAGCTTAATTATACCGATTAATGTATCAAGTATACAAACTCTATTTAATTCCTATTTTGTGATGAAATCTTGGAAAACGGGTTGAATATTTGTGGTAGTAAATCCATTAAAAAAACTCCAGTTAATTTCCCTTCTATCCGTGTATTGGTACATCGTCTTTTGTTTTCTTGCTTTGAATTATCGATTTGTAATGTCTGCTCCATGAAAATTCTCGTAGTTGGCATAATATATACATTCATTATAGTGAGATAAACTTTTAAGGTTAAACTAAACTAAATAAATGTTATTATTGTTTTAGGAATGCTTGATCGATCAATTTGTAATATTTATATTAAATATTATGGTCCTTAAAATTAAAAAAAAAAACTTGGTTATTAATACACTCTGAGACGAAAATCATTTTGAACTTTAACAGTAAAAAAAAAGAAAATACTCGTTGTAGAAAATATTTCAAACAATTTAGCCAAAAGTTTAGTTTAACATTAGACGAATAGGCAAGTATTGGTTAACGTGAAAAAGTAGTAAAGGAAATACGAAATATTGAATCACCTACAAAACTATACATAAAGTACTAAAGTATTTAATATTTTTGAAACAATTTAAAAGAGATCCAGCAACTTTTATCTTCTTTCTATATAATTTACTCTCCATAAAATCAACAAGTAAGAGCATAATTTTCGTATAACGAAATTTTGCTACAAAATTTAGAAATTCAATGAGCCCTTAAAAGCATATTTTTGAACTTAAAATTAATAGTTTCGATAATATTATATTGTTTTTATATCTAAGCAATAATGATTGATGATTCACTATTTTATTAAGAATATATATATATAACGGTTTATTTTAGTATTTACATTAGTTTTAAAATTTCTCGAGTACCGCAAAGGCGTTTATCTTGTGTCCTGGGAATCAAAAAAATGTGGATACTGAGCAGCGCTAATTAATGTTCAACTTTATAAAATTGTTATATTTTATGATTATTACTATTAATAGTATAATCGTTAAAGGAAACTAGTTTACTCCGACTGACATAATTGTTTTATTAAATACAACATAAATCTTTTTACGTTACATTCCCCAAGCCCGCTGTATATTATGTACATAATTTTTACTTGTAATATATGACCACATAAAAATTATATGCTTTATGGCTATGATGTGCGAGGTACAACCCATACGCTTTTAGCGTGATTATTCCAGCTAAAACAAAACAATAAAATAATATAGAAAAAACTTGATGTACTGTAGCCGTTTATAATAATTGAAGTTAATAAAATAACACTTTTTCACACTACAGAGGAGAAACTACACATTTTTTATTCGGCTGTCATATTAACAAAATATAGTTCATGTATGTGTCTACGGGAAGGACTATTTAGATTAAATTAGCGACAAAAATATATATTTGCAGTGCGAGTTAATAGAGGTTTTCGAATCACATGAAAAACTTTTTGCGTTGATGTAGTTTACTAAGTTAGCTTAAGGTGTTGGATTTTCCCCACATTTTCTTAACACAGGGGTGCTTCTTTGAGTAACTTCGTCACCTCGAGTTACAAACTTTGTCGTACACTTAACTTGATAACTGCTTATTGAAAATAATTTAATAGAAGTTGGTTCACACCTTTGATATAAAGTTGGATATAATTCTTCTTTCTTGGGGAAATTTAAGCAATTGTACTAGCATTTCACAACCTTCTAAAACTGGGCACATTTAATTGTTATTAATTCCCTCTACAAATTGAAATCATGTGTTTTCAAAGGACAAAACTTGGTATATGTTCACCATTTCACGGAAGGCTGCGATTTAACGTAGAAATCTCGTTATAATTTTCACCCTCGAGACCGATCCAGCCATTAATTGTCAACAAGTCGCTGCATAGATGAGCAGCTAGCATTAATCTGCAAGACATAACATCCTCTTTCATGCGTTAATTTCCATGTTGTGCGCAATCCGTACCTGGAATGCGAGAATTATAATTGCACCCCTGTATACAGATCCTGTTGAATCTGCACGTAATATTATAAAAAATAGCATCCTATTTACTCTTCCACTTGGAACTGATCCCCTTTTAATGCCGGAGCACCATCACCCGGACTTTGGTTTTGCATTCAGTGTGGGAGCCTTCGAAAATTCCTGTGAACTCAAGTCTGTAATTTACTTATGTTTAATCGTTGTTTGAAGATTACTTCGCATTACAAACGCTTGAATGTTTTCTATAAACGTTGTAAATTTTAAAATACAATAAATTGGCGTCTAATGCGTTCGTTGTTGTAATAAATGGGAGGAATTCAACAATATAAAAGGCAATTTCGGACAAGAGTCAATAAACGGTCAGTTTACACGTCTCAATATAAGGACCCACTGGAGTCCAAGACGTAATGAATACTATCGATTGAAAAAAAAATCAGAAAGCACACGCAGTACAATCATATACGACAAATTAAACTTGGAGGGACATTCGGTAATTCTATTTTAAATTGGATATTTTCTGGAACATGAACAATTAAATCACCTTTATATATATAAAGTTAGGCTTGACATTTGTTATATTATGCTTTTACCGTACCAAGCGATGCGAACACTAACATGTCACAGAAACGAACGGTCTGGTCGGGTTATATTCTTCCTCTCGCATGCGATATCTGATATGAAATATCGTGGACTTGGAGTAGGTATTCACTTCACCGTGAACGGCTGGCAATTCTTTTGATTTACGTTATCGTTTGTTTGTTCGGACAAAGGGAAACAGTGTCATCAACTTAACTTATTGTTTCAGGAAATTACATGTCCTGATTTTACTACAAAAACATATTCTAAGCAATTAAACACGTGAAAACTACTGGCGAGGTCTTTAACTTAACTAACGACCACCTAATGCTAAATGAACATAGAATAATTAATATACATAACAATAAACTCGCCACACTAAGATAAATGTTCAACATTGTAAGAAAATTAATAAAAGCTTTTATTATTATTATCATTTTTCTTTTAAGTAATTCATTACAGCTAGAAAAACGTTTGAAACGAAGAAATGTATCTAGCGCTACTAACAAAATCACATTTATTTTTTCAATCTTTAGTAATCGTTAATTAAAGTTAATTTGAACCTGAGAATCAATTGCTTGTAGCTTCTGTTTGTCTTTTGTATTACGAAATTAAGGTAGTAAAAAAATACTTAAAATTATGTGCTTTTCTCAGCATTATTGCTACAATATGTTTTACAACGTTCAAAAGATTTCTTAATAAACGACGTTGAAATTTAAAAATGTCAGCTTAAATGCTCTGTTGTAAAGCTTGCTACAAGTTTCCCCCAGATAACGATATAGAAAGTACGTAAATATTCCTTTACATTATCGCACTATGAACAGCATGGAACTATTTAATGGATCTACGAATTATATTTCTGACCTTAGATAATGCTTGTATGGCAAATTTTTAATAATTTTTGAAACACAACAGTCAAGAATTATACAAACAAAAATCAAAACATCCGATTAGTTTTAATCATGCTCTTCTAAACAAACAGATATTTAGTCAGAATAAGAGCCACGTCACTTTTTGATCATATTAAACTGTTACAAATATTGAACGATGTTGCTAAATTATAGTGAAATGCTGCTACAAACGCAGAATAATATTTTTTTAAGTTGTTTGGAAACGTGTTTTCCACTTAAAAAAATTTAGAAATGTCGAAAATTATTACGAAATATACTTATGAAATATCAACAAAATATAAAAAATCTGTTAATAGAAAAGTGACTCATTCCAAATGATTAAGTTTTACTAACGCTATTTTAAAGTTTAAATTATAATAAAGCTAAGATTCTGATAATTGAAACGAATTAATCTAGTCAAACTTGTGTTATGTGAGAAATGTTGTTTGACAAGTCACATGTTGACATCTATTTGGGAGCTATTAAAAATGTTTGAAATATTAAAAATATCGTTTAGTGCTAAAGTATAATTTTACCAAAAGTGGAAACATGCAAAGAAAATTTGTGAAAAGTATGGTGAAAAAAGTTGAGAATTGTTTAGAAATATCTTTCTTGATTCAAATACTGAAATTTTGTTAAATATTTTGTCAAAATGATAAAAGTTGCAAAAATTATATGAAATGAAAGGCTATTGTGTGTTGTTGCAACAAAGTTATAAAATATCACAAACTGTCATTCAATGTTTGAAAATGTAAAAAAATGTACGTTGAAATTGTTATGTATATACCGTCTTAGAACTGCTCTAACTGAAACAGGTACAGGCAATTTTCTAAAATAGCATTTCCTGTTTAACCGGAAATAACATTAATTTTATGGAAACTATATTGTTTTTAATGGAACAACCAGTATATTTTTCCAATTTTGGAAAAAAGTTTTGAAAAAAAGGTTTTTTTTAATTACAAATTAATACAATGGGATTATTCGGAAAATTGTCACTTTGCCACATTATTCAAAATTGAATGATTTGCTCGCTTTTATAAATGACATAATTAATATTTAGGTTTTAACTTACTTTTTTCAAATGCGACCTCCTTGTTCTAACGCATTTCCATTTGTTCTGCATGTATACCCACCCGCTCCTCTTAATTGGTTAACGTTTTACTACTCCGCTTTTTCGGACTCACACAAGTTTTCACTTGAAAAAATTATTCATTCTATAATCTTCTGTTGGTTTTGGCGAACTAAAAGTTAAAAATATTATACAGGATATTTAAAAATTGCATTCAATGTAATAAAATTTAATAGAAATCAAAATGTGACATAAAATAAAGAGAGAAAGTTTATAACAAAGATGTTGCGGCAACAATTTTATAACAATTAATTCTGTAGAGGAAAATACAAAAATTATGTTACAAGAAAATGAAAGAAATGGTGATATTAGCAAACTTTATTTGAAAAAATGGTAAACACTACCGAATCACAAACTTTCTCTACTCTTTATAAGAAAGAAGCGTCTGTTTGGAAATGAGAGAGAAAATTTTGCCTAATCCCAATTATTACAAATAACTTTTTTTCAAACGAAGCCTTGTTGTTAATACTCGTAGTCAATAATATAGAAAAGTAAATGTCTGGTGTGCAATATTGTATAACAAAATTATTATTTCTTTGAGACCAATGTTAAACGACACTCTTAAAAGAATTTCGTGCAAAATTGTTTGTGTTTCTACAGGATAGTTGTCCTTCTCATGCTATGACAATTATTAGTAATATGAGTATGCAAAAATTTGGAGTATAGTAAATCGATGGGTATGACAACTACGGGCACCGGTTTAACTGGAAATAACATTAATTTTATGGAAACTTTGTGTTGTTTTTAATGGAACAACCAGTATATTTTTCCAATTTTAGATTTATTTGTAAAAATTTTCAGAAGTTTAGAAAAAACAGGTTTTTTTGACATATTAATACAATTGTATTATTCTGAAAATTGTCACTTTGCCACATTATTCAAAATTTAGTGATTTGCGCGCTTTTATAAATGAAATAATTAATATTTAGGTTTTAACTTTTTTCAAATGCGACCTTCTTGTTATCATAGGTATCACGAAAAAAATCAGTTCTTTACTACAAATCGACGCCAAATTTATTTGTTTTAAACAAATATTAAAAAAGTTATATATTTTTTGTGATAGAAAAAAAGTTATTCGTAAAAAAATTATACATAAAATGGATTAACAAATAAAATTTGTAGAAATATACCGGGTGTTTTATTTAGAATTACAAAATTGGTGTTAAATCCAGTTAAAACGGAAATTATATTTTTTAAGTTTTAAGCAGCAGTTAAGTAGGGTCTTATGATGTATTGTAAGCCATAAAAAAGAAACTATTTATATTTTATTATTTATTAGTTATTAAATCATTAAAAACATTTTGCTTCCGGTTCTAACGGAAGTAAATGCCCATATGATGTTTTTATTAAGTTTATTAAACAAATATGCCTAAAGTAAATACCTAGTGAGATATTGGCAGTCAAATGTTTAAGGGTCACTTTAAATATTTCGGTAAATATTGTTTTTAGGCATATGAGTCTAATAAACTTTTATAAAGAACATTATACAGGCATTCCGGTTAAACCGGAAGCATAGTTGTAAAAATATAAAAAAAAGTATTAAATAATAACGCAGCTTTGATTAAGAAAATATTGGTCATCATTCAAAACAATTAAGTTATTGCTTAGAAAGATTTTTTTTTAATGGGGAGATATTATTATTACACGAAGAAGTTTCTATAAAATTATATTCTAAAATGCTAAAAACTAATCATAAACAATAAATTTTTAATTTTGTTCAGCGGACTCTGCTGACAAAATTTTCACGAGTCATTTTACAAAACTAATATGTATAAAAGATTTAATTATTGGTATTTGTATAAATTAAAATATATATTATAGATTTGCTATTTCTACTAATTTTGAGTCAACTTAAAAATACAGATTAAAATAATTTGTATTTTTAATAAGTTGACTCAAAATTAATAAATTAATGAAAATTTAATTAAAGTAAAAAACGTTTCATTTAATTTAGGTCTTGGGTATATCAACAAAATGTACAAAATATTTTAGCTTGCAAAACGCAACATTACTGAGGGACTTAAATAGTAGCTGTGTGCCGATGGTTCCAATTTATTTTTATTTTAATCTGTATCGCAATAATTCATCGATATAAATCATTTTAAATTAGGGAAAGCCATTTTTGTATAATTTATTGTTCTAAAGAAGTAAACAAATTCAGCCCTTTTATGCAAATTTCCATTCTCCAGAAACTGAAATCGATGGACTACAGAAGCCATAAATTTAAATGCAGGTTCATTGAATGCGTAATCCAAGCCGTATACATTTCAAGCCGTCGATTGTCTGCTCCGTACGTCTATTACAATTATGCCATTGTGCAAAAGCAATACTAAAGTGTTAACATGCCAGCAAATCTAAGAGATTAGGAAGATATTTATAGCGTCGATCGAGAAATACAATAGTCGTTTTTATAGAAGATAAAAATGCGAGCACCCGCATTATTATCTAGATGGAATAACTTTTTGAAATGTCACCTAGTAACCTGTATTTTTTTTTTAATATATCATGAAAAACATATTTTCAGCCTGTGTGATAGGTGAATCGATGAAGTCATTAACATTATAAATTTCAGGTGAAAAACCAAATTACGCACAATTGACCTTACCATACTATATTATTCAACCTTTCAGTGCGATTAATAAAAATATGTTATCAAAATAATATTACATTTGCGTTAAATATTTTGATTTTAATTGTAACACAACCTACAATTATATTCTCCGAATACTGTTGCCATAAATGTTTATTTAATATTGCATTTTGCAATTAGTATTATGATCAAAGCTTTTGGCCAGTGTTGCTATTTTATGTCAAATTAATGATTAAATATTAATCGCACTTTCGCACTTTCCTGTCAGTAAATCGATATAATTTATTGTGTGCGTGGACTTTGTTGCCTTAAATTAATAATTTAAACAGCAATTAACACAAATAATTTCAACAACTGCAAATATTATATTTACTAACTGTATAATCAAACTAACGAAAAATGTAATTAACGCAGGTGTTTGATATTTGAAATTCGACAATTTCACTTCCTATACTTGTCCGGAATATTTTACCGCAGTATTCGTGATAAGCATTGGGGAGAGCGAATTAATATGGGGTAGCGGGCCGGGCACCACCTAAAATTAGATCCATTACCTGCAATTCGATAATAAGAGCAATTATTTGCCCCTCCAAAAATACACAACCGTGATTAAAATTACAACACAATTTTAATTAATAATTTCGTTGTGGTGTGTATGAAATTTGTAATTAATAACACAGTAGCAAAAAAAGAAGAAAATTTTATTATAAATGCTAATAAGTGACTCGGTTAAATATCGAATGCATCTATTAAACTACAATTTGTTTTTTTTAATGAATTAGATTAGTATTTATAATAACAACTAATTGTGTTTAATTGGATTGAGTGGGGAATAGGTTAAAAAACTTAATCCAATTTTTTATATATAAAATCTTCTGTTTGTTTTAAAAATGATTTTTATCGAATTAAAATTAATAATATTATACAGGGTGTCCAAAATTGCATTCAATTTTCAGTATATTATAATAAAATTAAAGGTTTTACTTCTACTGTGCGTGTATTTCAAGCACACTAACAATGTTTTGTACGATTATATTTATTATTAACTATTATACCTATTAGAAACTTAATTCGGGGACCCGCTGTATAGTTTTTTATGTTAAACAAAAAATTTATATAACAAAAATAATATAAGACTTTTTAAATAAATTATCAAAATGGCCACTATGGGCGTTGATGTAAGCTTGACAGCGCACTAAAAGAGTGATAATCTCCTTCAAAATTGGTTGTGTTTTAAATGTGAAATGCAATATTTGCATTTTTTTGTAGTTGCTTGATGTTATTTATTGGCTTCACATAAACCAATTGTTTCATATTTCATAAAAGTCTACTAGATTTAGGTCAGTAGATTTTGTTGGCCAGTTCATTTGACCTCCTTTCAAAAATGTATTTATTATGAAAAGCGTTGAGCCATTCAACTACATTTTGCTAGTACTCCATTGTGCTGGTTCCACATCTTGTTAAGTATGGCAAGAGGCGTTATTATTCACCAAATGTTTCATCTGTTTTTTGAGAAATTCTGCGCTTGAACCAGCATTTAAACGATGAAGTAAGATTTGAATTGGCAGCAATTGTCCTATAATCTCCACACCATTATCTGAAAACCTTTGTTGATAAGCTCGTGCTCTAACTACCTACAGATTTTCTAATGACCAAATATGCTCATTATATTAATAAAATTTCTCGTGAAAATAGAAGATTTATCTCTCACAGTATTGAACTATTGAAGTTAGGATTTTGGTAAAATTGTTCAAGAAGCCATTGATAAAACGCAAGTCATATTACCGTAACTCCTGCATATAGGTGTTGAACTTTTTGATAATGATAGGTGAAGAATTTTTCTATTGAAGGTTTTATTGACAAATATTTTAGATATTTGTAAATGGGCCAAAAATCAACCTTGACTTCTGGGTCACCATGAACTGCGTCAACTAGTTGTTCGACTTCTGCTCCGATGTGCTGTTGATGTAGATCTCTACATCTTATTTAAAATTTAAAAAGCTTACAAACTATTCGATTAGAAGGTTGACTTTTGTCAAAAATGATTGAAATAGAAATAATTGATACTCACGCCACGCAATATTATTTGTTTTTGGGCAGAACCAAAGAAACGAAAAAAACTACATTGGCAAATCTCAAAACTTTGCATTAACGCTTATGCTGACCATCTTGAGAACTCGTTAAAGTAATATTACTTTATTGCAGTTGTTTCTGTTACAATTGTTTTTTATTTATTTTTGGCTGGATCAAAAGTTTTGCTAAATAACGTCCGTTTTTTCATTATCTCGGAAACGAAATAATATTTAGAAATTAA
>JARJEC010031952.1:0-10386 GCA_030264575.1 Tachinus sp. AB-2021
AGCACATGCATAGATTGGGTATACAAGAAAATCCACTATGCCGCGGATGTTTGGAGGGCGAAGAGACTCCGCAGCATCTACTGTGTGAATGCAACGCACAGTTCATTTTGGCAAGCATATGCTAGAACATGAAAAACTGATAACGATCCCTTGCAAAAACTCCCGGACTTCATAGAAGAGACAGAACTACTAAAGGAGTAAAATGTCAGAGGTGCACAATAGGACCATCAGGACCGTATTGCAGGGACGCTTGAGGAACCACCTTAGGAGGAAAAAAATCTTGTCACTCTGGAGACGTGGCACCAATTTTTTTATGTGTAAACATCTATGCGAGTGAGTGAGTGATTGAGTGCTTGAGTGATTGTATTTACACATCCTTCGTGAGTACAGCGGTCCTCACTTTGCTGATTTTTTAATTTTCTTGTGCTACGTAGTGACACGACTGGCATAGGTTGCCGAGCGCTGGCTTAGATGTTTTAAAAAATATTTATTTCGTTTATCTATCATGAATTTTTATACATTTTGTTAAATCTGCAATTTTTTAATTATTATATTAGTATTTTGAATATTTTTTGTTTAATTTGTTTTTTCTGTAATCATTTCTTAATAATTTCTTTAATTAAAAGCTTAATTTAAAGTGAATATGAAACTCAATCCGCAATCACTTCAACAAATTGTATGTATAATTGATTCAGCTGAGTATTCTTAGATTTCATGAAATATTATGAGGTATTTATTTAGTGGATGTAAATTATATGTACTTAGGTAGATTAATTAAACTTGCAATTACTTGGAATTTGTAATCATCTATAAGTTTAATTACTCGTTTTCTTGTAAGTAATTTACATGTTATAATTTGGATTGAGTCTGCATACGTTATTTATATAAATGCAGTCTTGCGTAGTTGCTTTTTAGCTATCCAAATGTTTTTTCGTGCATCTCTCATAAAGGTTTTAAATGCAAATATATTTTTAATTAAATCCCATCTAAAGTGTACAATTTGATGAAAATACGTGGTCTGGTCGAATAATAAAAAGCACGCCGGCAATAAAAACCAGTGTAAGTAAATATTGCATAAACCGTGGCCCGGCATTCGTAGGAAATAAAATTTGTTTTATGCATCCCGTTTATACTTTCATTGCGTTTTGATGAAGTGTTTCCAACATCATCGCAGGCATTTATAACGGCATCGACATTAAAAACGTTGAAAAATAAAAAAAAACGCGCCAACAAACAGCAGCAAGCAGGGCGGTAAAAGTTTAATTTCGCGTAGTCGAGGTTGTTGTTATCCCGGGAACGTCGCATAATAAAAATCCAGACATTATAAATACACAATGAACGGTTATGAGTTCTTTAATTCGCCGCTGCAATGCGGCACTTATATTTTATATCGGTTAATAAATTACGGATAGAGGCAAGGATCGTAAATGCAAATTAAATATAAAATTCGTTCGCGAGTTTTCCGGTGGCGGCTTTATGGGAAATCGATGCCGTGTGATACTCGTAAAGTCGCACGGTAACGCTGCAATGACACTCATAACCGGCAGATAAAACATGCAACTTCATATGTAACACCAAAAATACACATCACAAAGTAGGATGCGACTGTAAAAAAAGGCGGAACTGTGTTTTGCTGACTTCATTTTCTTTGTGTTGAGATTTTAGGAAAATCCCCCCGTGTGTGTAGGCAAGGTAACAGATCGCGTTTTAACAACCCTTCTGTAGATTTTTCCTCATGCGGTTTTCATCATTAGTACCCTAACAAACGACCGCTTTCTATTTTTTATCTTCCCGCTAATCGAAATTTAATTGCGCCAGCGAACTATATAGCTAGTGGGTTGATTTTTTAAATTTGGTTCTAATCTGTACAAGCAAAAATCACCTTTAAAAAAATAAAACTTGTTTTTATAAAAAAAAGTTTGTTTAAAAAAAATTTGGCTAATTATCTATTGACAAATAATTTCCAAAACAATTTTTCTAATCTTTTTTAACTGAAAGAAAATATTGGAATTGATCTAACAAAAAAACTTTCATTTCCATAATGTAATAGGTATGCTAGTATACTTCGAAGTTTTCTCTTCTTTGGAAATCAATCAAACTTTTTAAGTGGATATCGAAAATGAAATCTAAACAATAATACTGAAATTAATTTACTACTCAACCACTTACGGTTAATATTAAATAAAATGCTTTTAATAATTGATAAAGTTTTAACAATTATTGTTCATAGCAGTTATGGTTAACACTTTCGGTTGCACTGAAGTCTGATATAAATGAGTTGTGTTTTTTATATTGATTAATTTATAGCTTCAAACGATGTATATATATATATATATATATATATATATATATATATATATATATATATGTATTTGCACTTTTTTAATAAATTGGGACAATGTATTAAATAAAACAATGATTGCATTTATATTGATTTAGTAATGTTTATTGATTTTTGATGAGTGATACTTTCTTCGACAGAGCTTTTTTTCATACGATATATGAAACAAACTTTTTTTTACATAATATATTTAGTGAAGTAATAGCGAATATTTCAAATACTATCTGTGTTTCTCCTCGGAAAAAGAGTGTATAACAAATATAAATCATTCGAATATTGAAAATAATAATTTACAATTTTAATTTTTAAATGGAACATAAGTTGAAATTAGAATATTATAAGTATTAATTAATTACTACATTACTCCATTTTGAAATAAATTTTTAAAAATTTACCACGGGTGGGGATCGAGCTCACAACCTTCATGTCTACTGCTCTACCAATTGAGCTACGTAGGTATTGGTTTTATGTTTAACAAGCAAGTATAAATAATTATTTACAATATTTGTATAATATTGGTTGTCTCCGAAATTTTCCGTGTGTATTGTGCTAGCATAGACCAGACATACACACAACTGTATATGTGTAAGCATATCATGTAACGGATGTTTCAAAAATTTACTTTGACGTGGTTGTAGAATATAAAACCAATGCCAGCGGGGCATACTTCTTGGTAGAGCAGTGGACACCAAATCCAATGGTTATGGGTTCGATCCCCACCCGAGGTGAATTTTTGAAACATTTATTTTAAAATGGAGTAATGGCGAAGTAATTATTTAATAATTATAATATTCTAATTTCAAATATAAATTATATAAATGTGTTTTTTTAAATCTTATTTATTGTAATTTATATTTGCTTGACACTCTTTTTAGCTCTGAGGAAGAACACAGATATAGTTTTTACAACTTTTTTTGGAAACGGTATAGTGAGACTCATCTGTTTCACCTTACTCGATCCTAATCTATGTAGCTCGAGGATTTACATCTTTCTTTCAACTGACAATTTTTCTTTTGTCCTCTATTATTATGGTGGAGATCGAATTTAAATATTTTTTTCTCAACCGTTAAATGAGTCTCGATGTTCATACACTTTAGATTTTGACCTAAGCACCCGTGAGCTGTCAGCAAGTGAAAGAATATACCCCTAGCTTCCCATGTTTTTTTGGTAACTCATAGGGTTAGGTTACGTTAGTAGCAGTTGGGATCTTTTCATTTTTTCTTCCGCTACCTGGAAGAAAGAATGGATTTTTGCTCCTTGGTAAGTAGGATCTTTCTCTGGCGAGCAGGTGGATTGGTATGAGTCACCACATTTATAGTATGCGTAGAGATGGTTTGGTAATCGCTAGATATCCTATTCGTAGCTTTTCTCTGAGGCTTTTTCATCAGCACACTAACATTTTTGTTTGCTACTCGATCATACCAGATTGATGCCCCGTAGAGTAGTAGTTGTTTGGACAAGTAATAATGGTTTTCCTTTTATACGTTCTTATGCCTCCTATGTTGGGCTTGGTTCGTAATGTTCGTTGCGGCTTTTGCTCCTGTCGTATTCACATGGACTTGAAGTTAAAATTATTTTTATATATATTTGGTCGTTTTTGACTTGAATTGCCGATATCAATTACCGCCAAGTAAAAGTGAAAGCTAAACCTTGTCATACTCTTGTAATATATCGCTTGCTGAGAACTATAGTAGCAAAAGTTTCAAAAATATATTTTTGAATTAAGGCGAAACGCTTAAATGAGTTTTTTATTATGTGCAAAATCGGCTAAAGTATATCTCATCTCGTTGCCACTAGAGTTTGACAAAACGCTATGGGATAAGATGATAGTTATGTTAATTTGTGTCCAGTCTCGACCCGTTGAAGATCACAAACTGCTTTATTTTGGCGTTATTGATCTTTCGCTGATAAAGCAAGTCGTTGAAGATCACGAACTGCTTTATTTTGGCGTTATTGATCTTTTGCTGCTAAAGCAAGTTGTTTATGTGTTAAGTAACTTCAAAGTTTAAGTAGAACTTTAAGTTCGATTTTCTCTGGATAAAGAAATGCGGACTTACGTTATTATGGTTCTCAGCAAGCCATATATTCCACAGCGTTTGGTCGAGAATCGATCTCTTTTCAGCACCGCAAGTTATTTATATAACACGGTCTTCGACTATTAAGGATCAATTTGTCGGTCTTAATTATGTTTATGGGGTAAGAGGAATTGCCTGAGAACGTGTTCAATTTTCTTCCAGAAAATAGTTAAATGCGTTCAATCAAGAGTAACTAGTTTCTTATTCTGCTTGGCTTTTTTGGCTGCTTTTTTTAACTATTGTTATAGCCTCTACAGTAGATTTGTGCTTGAAGAAGCCATATTGGCCTTTACAGGCGCCCCCTTGGCCCCATTTCCTATTATTTAAGACCAACTCTAGCAATTTTTTCACGGTATTTATCATAGAAATGAATCTATATGACCGGTTTCCGTTGACATTTTTTGCTTTTTTGGCCATTGACGGTACCCTTCCTCTTTTCATTTATCTTTTTGTCAAACATATGTTTTATTAAATTCGAAATGCTAAGACAAGATCTGGTCTGGACATACCGATTTAATTTTGGGATTTTTTCTACTGTATATAATGGAATATTATTTTCTTTGACTACACCATAATCGGGCTTTGTGCTACGTTGTACTGTTTGACTGCCAAGTCTTTTACGAGATTCTAGGTTTCCAGTTTTTTTTTAAACAATTTTATAACCTGCCCGCATTTCTTGCAGTTTTTATGGCCACTTAGGTCACGGTAATTTGTTTGCTACTAAACAATATCTTTGCAATACGGTAATTTTTTAGATGCTGCGGAGTTTCTTTATCCTCCAAACATCTGCGGCATGATGTATTTTCTTGTATACCCAATCTATGTATGTGCTTGTTTAGACCACAGTATCCGGTAATCAGTTCGACTCATTTGCGATACGTCTTTTTGAATATTTTGTGTTGGTTCTGTTAGAAATAATCTTGTGTGATTCATGACAGTTTTTCCACAAGTTATTGTGTTCCTTTGCAAGTTTGCGTTGTATAATTTCTTTTCCGGTTTTGTCTGGAATCTGGAATGTGGGTTCTGGTCCAATAAATGTCACAGTTGTAGCTGGTCGGTCTTAAGGTTCCCTTCTATACCTTGGTCTTTCGGTGTCCAGACCAGGCGTACTCGGTTGTTTGTAGCCAGTGCGTCCAAGCTATCTATGCAATCCAAAACCAGTTTGGATTTTATTACTGGCGATCGTAACGCCTGCTGCTTGGCTGTCGGACATAATGGCAATCGGTCTATTGAATTGAATTTCCGACTTTATCATGTGCCTGGCACGTCACTCAATGGCGGCACTTCTGCTTGGAAAACTGAGGCATATTTACTCAGATATGCCGTAAATCGCTTCCCCCGGCATTTGCCTTCATATGTTCCAGCTCCGGTGCCATTTTGGCTTTTTCTATGTACTAGCCCGGATAGTTTCCTTTTGACCAGTCGTCTGGCGATAGTATTACTACATCAAAGGATCTTTAATGCGGTAACCTTTTATAAAGTCTGATCTCATCATTAGAGTTTAGCATTTATCTTAGGCATGGTACTGATAATGTACAAAGTACCAATTTAGGTCTATTAATGAGCATTTCTTGATTGCCTTGTTTGCTTGGTCTGAAATGCACTACTTTGTTTGGAATTAAGTTGACATTCACGTTATTTTTGAGTAGAAAGTACATTTCAACATCTTGCTATACGTTTCGTCAGAATTTTTCTACCTACTTTTGGTATTGACGTGTTGTGTTCTGCCTTCTACTTGCTCATTAATTTCACGGCATTGTACAGAGCTTTTTGCGATTCTCCAGACAATTTAAAACAAACCTTTCTTTTTAAGTCCTTTATTTGGTTTTTTTTAAATACGCAAAAATAACAACGGCACTGTTTGGGGGTGTGTGTAGTTTTTAAGCACTTATTCAGACTTTCAGATCAACAGAGACACTTGTTTGTGGGGATTGATTTCAGATTAAGCTATTTAGCGTGCTCACTAAAAACTTTATTTTTTGTTCGAACTTCACCATTTTTTTTGCAGGGCAATCGTAGTTTTATAATACACTGCACTCCTATTTACGGAGTCTATAAAAATACTTATAGTTACTACGACTATTGACAGTACATTTATCTTGCCGAAAAATTAACTAACTAACAGTACATTTATCACTGTCGATCCTTATGAAGTATTTAAATTATAATTTACAAAAAAAAGTATTAAAGATGCTTGCTATTGGATAATGGCCATCGGTCAAGTCCCGAAAGAAAAGTAATAATAAAAATAATAATAATTATTATTATAATTAATGTATATCTATAATGTGGATATAGGAAGTCTCAATTAATTTGATTATGAAATGCACTTACAAGACATAAAAGCTAAATACTTAGTATAGAATATGAAAGCTCATATAAATATGACTTAGGTTTGCGCAAGCAGAACCACAAAACCAGCCCAGCAGCATTAACGATCTCCACCATTCAATACAAGTACAAATTAGTACAAATCATTGACGCTCCTGAACCCGCCACACAACTCCGCTCCGCAGAGCCTAACCATTTAGAATCGCTTAAAACGTTTTTTTTTTTACATTTACAGCTACAGATAGTTTTACACTTGATCAGATTTATTTGTCAATCAATATTTTTTAATTATTGGATAATGGTATAAATATATCGAAATCGATCATAATATAAAATATATAAAAACAAGTGAAAATAAAATATTTACTTTATAAAATGAATATAATTAATTTTCACAGAATCAAAAAAAGAAAACTTTGAGTATATTATTTTTAAATCATTGGGTAATTTGTCATAAGATTTGATAACCTAGGATATTGCTCGTATTTTGATTTAAATGTATTTGTATCTTATTAGATTTACATTGTAAACTCTGTTTTATCATGACAATATAGTTATACAAAACCGTTTTTGAAAATTATTTTTGTAATAAAATAGACTTTTATTTATATTTTACTAGAGCTATATCGGTTAACTTAACGATTGATGTTTCAAAAATGCTCAAAAAATGTCTGCAGTATTCGATTAATTCCTAGTTGTGACAGTGCTTTAACTGATTTTTAACGTACTATAGTAAAGCGTAATAGCAACATTTAACATAATTATGCCGTAAGAAAAAATAAGAACATAAAAAGCTACGAGAATATTATAATTTCCTCTTTGAAATGAAACTCGTGATAATGTATGATAATCGCATAGAAATAAAAGCGTAAAATTTGCATGTACATAGAAAAAATGTACAATGTAGAAAATATATTTACACAATTCTTCTGCACATGAAATGCAAAAGCTACATAACTTACCGAAAGCTAATAGACAAATAAATTAAACCTTAACGTGAAATATTACCCAAGAGAAAAAAAAATACCGTACATGAGAAAAACTAATCCCGTCTACCTCTTCATCCAATTTTTTCGCCACATTTTCTTTTATTTTTTATGTATTAAAAACCATAATTTATTCTCTCTATAATAATATAATAACATTCTGGGCATGGAGAATAGCGCGCACGCACATTATCCGCATTACATTTTTTTCCATTTCATTCGTTGGGGAGATTTATGTATATTTAATAAAACGGATGCCATAAATCTATTCTTTTTTATATTTATTTGTATAAAATATTGCCCGGCTATTAGAGGAAATGCCGGACATTTTTTGTGTCATAAACTCCATATGAAATATGGAATTCTTTATAAAATCCTCCCCCTTCAGTTTATATGGAGTATAAAAATGTGCAGCAAAATCGTTAAAATAAATAAATATAGAATTAATATTTGACTGGGTTCGGCTATAATTTGTATTGATAGATTTTCTTTTCATTTGGGAATAAATCCATCCTAAAGTTTGATTGATTTCTATTTATCGGGGGTGAAGTTTACGATGAGTTGGATAATACGTATTATTTCTTATTTGGGTTAAACCAATTTTTATGTTGATCTTCGTTTGGTTTACATTTATTTTGTGAAGCTTCCGCATAGTTCAATTTAAAACTCTATTATGGGGGTATAAGAAAGCTGGAATATTTTTCAAATCAGTTGTACAGAGTTGACACCCAAAAGCAGTAAAAAAACGCTTAAACTTTTCAGCCGCAAAAATTACATGATTAATGTTTGCGGTATTTCGTATCTTCAATTAGTTTCTACATAAATAAAGTGACTTTTGGCTATATTTATAAGATACAAAGATGTTTTAAAATTGATATTCAAAAATCAATAATAATTGCATATAATATCCTGTTATTGTATCAATCCATTATATGTTTTACTTTAATGCAGCAGTTAAAATTAGGGTATCGTATAATTACGATATTTCAAAAACATTTAATGGCCATTAAATGAATATAAATAAATGATCTAGTAATTATTTGGAGCAATTTTTTGAAGTCAATAAAACTTATTTCGAAATGGTAGTAATTATTTAATAATTATAATATCTTAATTTCAACTTGGTTCCATTTAAAACTTTAAATTGTAAATAATTATTATTTTCAATATTTCAATAAAAATATACTCAATTTTTTCTTATAAAATTAACACTTGTATAAAACTAGAATCTCTATTAAATCTAACAACCATAATAATAGTTTTGAATAATGTATCTAAAAAGAGAAAAAAAATATTCGATAAAAACAAACGAAAAACATTTCAGAATTTTGGTCACATTACACATGAAGAATGCTTTATCCAACATATTCTGATTTGCCAAAAAACCTAAGTAACTAACTAATCGAAGAAAATTGCACAATCACAAATAGAACATACTGGTTTACTAGTCCAAGATAATGGAAGAAGATTCATTTGGATTGTTCTTTAATTGTAGAGCTCTTTTTGTAGCAGTTCTATATCTACACTCTCATATAGTATTTTGAAACGAAGTATTGCACAATTTTGCCCAAAATACGCACAGTTTTGCCCAATAGTTATTTTATTATACCCAGCCCCAGTTAACGCATGAGTTTGTTTATGTTTTATATCATTGCCCCTAAGTAAGCTGATGGCTTGTCATAGCGGGGTTTTGATGGGACCAACAGCTTATAATGTGATTTCCGAACCACTAGTGGATTGAAAGCGGGATTAAAATTGGTCGCATATTTGGGGTTTGAAACCCACGACCTCTAGCTTGTTAGGCTGGCGCTTTACAACTGAGCTATTACCCTTAAGTCAATTGTCGAATTGCTATAGTATAGCACCCCCATGAGCGAGTTTGAAGAAATAACATGCAAAAATTTTGCCCAGTTTTGCCCAACCAAAAAAAAGTTTTGCCTACAAATACGAGTCACAAAATGGCAACCATTATTTCAAGCAATACAAAATCTAAATTATTTTACGACTATAGAAAATAAATAAGGTTTTAGACATAATTGTTCGCCATGTTATTTTGTTGGATAGTTTGGTTTAAATGACCTATTATGACATTCCATTCTCTTTCCGAGAAAACTTTTTAGGCAACTAATTTTTTTCATTATTTTGTGTTTTTGTTTGTTAATTGCATACATGAAAAACTTTCTTAATTACACAAAAAGTTAGTTCCAGGTCATTTAAGTTGTATTATCCAACGATGTACTATCCCATTAGTACAAGCGATTTTATTAATTTTGAGATTTTGTTCAGTCACCTTAATGAGAATCACATAGCAGCAAAATCATTTAACTTCAATTTCGAAGCGTTAAGTTGAAAATTGAGCTTGTGCAAAACTCATAGACCCTTAAAATGTCTTCTAGAAGGATTCACAATGTTTTTTTGCGTCTACAATTTGATCTACTTATCCTAAAAGACAAACAATTTTTTCAGCTACATCTAAACAGAAAATTTCAGCTACATTCATCTAAAATCATCTAACATTTAGAATTTAAAAAAAATGAGGTCCTTAAAATGCCACAAACGTTGACATTGATATGGTGATGTGTAATGTTTTGCACAAGTGCACACATTTGTTTTAAACCATTGGTTTAAGTGCTGAAACATCATTTTAAAGTCA
>JARJEC010031963.1:0-17461 GCA_030264575.1 Tachinus sp. AB-2021
CACACACACACACACACACACACACAAATATATATATATACTACTACTACTACTACTACTACTAATCACCAGCGCCAGAAGTTAATCACATATGGGAATTTTGGCGCTTATTCAGGAATTCCAATTTGAATTATAAGGGACCCATAATTTTTCTTTTTATCCGAATGGAGGTGTGTTTAGTAAGACTTTTCTTAACCTGAAAAAGCCGACAATCCAAGTAAGGACTTCCCGGAATCAAACCCGGGACCCCTGGCATAGCAATCAACATACTAACCACTGAGCCACTTGGGCGGCCGCGAGATAACTGAAGTTTAGATCTATGATAGTCATTATCACTTGATAATTTTGTGTTAAAAACTTATTAAATTGTTATAATAGAGTTCCACGTGGACGTGGTAAAGTAAAAATCAAAACCTTCTTGATGGTTAAGCAATTTTGCAATATTTCTCGACACTTTGTACATATTTCTTAATATTTCAGGACTGCTTCTTTAAAATTTGAAAGAACTGTCGTGAAATATTAAGAAATCGTATTCAACAGGTTTCGGCAGTTCCCAACATTTTGCAATATTTTATTGCTTTTCTCAGCATTTCGTATAATGTTATAAACAATAATTTTACCATTTTGCATTTTTTCAACACCTTATTAAACTTTATATACAATATATTACCAAATTAGTCAAACAATTATCACTATTTATTTTACTATATTTTAAACATTTCATTCATTACATTGCAACATTTCACTACATTTTTTAACATGTTTCGACATTCCATAAAGAATATTTTATAACTTTTAAGGGATAATAATTGACTTATGACATTTATCGGCAAAACTTTTCGCGATTTTTTCTCGAAATTTCATAATAACTCACAATATATTACAGTTGTTCACAAACAATTACAATAACATTACAACTTTTCTTGGACATTAACAATACTTCAAAGTTTACATTTTTCCTACATTTTCTCAAAATTTTATGAAATTTTAGAAACTATAATTTTAACTTACAACTTTTCTTTAACATTTGGCTAAAGTTGGCAATATTTCAGAAACATTTTAAAAACTGCTATCGACTTTTTCAACATTTTGAAGAAATTTCCAACCTTTTTGCAATTCTTTATAGATATTGCAAAATATTTAATGATATAATTTTGGTTCAAGGAAATTTGTTAAATTGGTATAGAATAAACTATTTTTATAAAAATATAAAAGTTGAAAAAATCTATATTAAAAATCGATTTAGAAAACTCGTTTAGACATCTGTATAGCTATAGAAAGTGTACTAGAAATAAGTTTGTTTTAGAACATGTAGAAAACTTCTTCTGGAAGAAAAAAATACATGCAAAAATAGTATAATAGTAATGTATTGTGTACACAAAAATTCTTAGCAAGTCTGAAATTATACATACGTTCTCCTATAAAGATATACTTTCAGAAACGTGTGCATTGGAGAGAAATACTGGAGAGCTTCTCTCAAGAGTAATTTCTTGTGTGAAGATGTAGCATCATAGGTGTGGCTAGTTTTGCAGATAGTTTATATAATAATAAAAATCGCAGTCATAGTACGTAATAAATTTTTTTGCCAGTTTCTATTGTGCTTAACTGGTTTTTTTACAAGTCAACTTATACTTTATTATTATTAGTATTATTTAAATTTACCAATTAGATCTTTGATTGTTGCTATTGGAAAAGAGCCAATTTTATCACATAAATTACCACATTTCTTATTTTGCGGCCAGTTGATTTACATTAATATTTATTAATATTATTCCGCAGTTAGAGAAATTTTCATATAGTATATTTATTTTTCCCTAGAGTGTACAACTAATTCAGAGAGTAAGTAAACATTCATATTAATGGTCATTCACATATAATTATTTGAATATTCAAAAAAGACTTTTCGTTTATTTAGTTATTGATTAATAGCATCACTTATCAATCTCACTATTAACATGTTAATTAAACTCTCTTGGTCCAAGCCATAGTGATAGTTTGATATGAGGAAAAAATCGCACTTTGATGTGTCAGTTATGTCTGTTCAGGCCAATCCGACAGTTTCACAGGAAAATTGTACTCATTTACAACAAGTTTAATCTGTCAATTGAGACTGAAGACAGTGCTAAATGCTCAATTTAAACAAATGAAAATGATTATATTAACACTCCACCGTGTATGTAAGAGACATATTCTAATAATTTAGGGATGTTTATTAATTCAGCATTTTTTAAATTTCGTAAACTTTTCTCAATAGTATTTTACAATATGTCTAATGAGTCTAAACATATTTTATTGAATTAGTCCATTAGCAGTCTCTTTCGGGCATCAATAAATGCCTAATTAACAATATTTCATATTTTATACCCTGAAGGTAGCAAACAAAACAGATTATATACAGAAACCAACTTTTTTCAACATTAAATGACATAGTATTTGTAATCATTTTGTATTTCACGATAATACAACATCTTACCTTTTTACAATTTTTTCGACCTTCACAAAATTTAGCAATATTTTTCGCCATTTACCATAACTTTCAAAATTTTCTCACTATTTCTCAACTGTTATCATTATTATAAATAAGTTTCGACTCCGCTTGTGTCTTGCAATTTCTTGATTTGTTTAAAAATCTCAATTTCTTATAAATTCCCGCGGTTACATTTTAAAAGTATTTCATAACCTCCCGTTTCAGTATTTCATAAACTTTTCTCAATTTTTGTATTATTTCGTAACATTTGTCAGCATTTTGAGCACATTTCTCAACTTGTTTTAACGTCTCTTTTAAATTCCTTAGCATCAAACATTTCTTTTTAATTATTCAATACTTTTCGCTACACCTCTTGATTTTGCAGGGAGGGGTTGGGGGTAGTTGATTATTTTACGTCGGTATCCAGGGGGTCTTGCTACGCTACTGCCCAGAATCCTACAGTAGACCACAAAAAAAAACTCAAAACAGGGTCGCAACGGAACACATCCTGTAGAAATGCTGTCGAGAGATAAATCCCACAAGACAATTCCTAACAGGACCAACGCAAAATAATGCACATCAAGGTATCGCAAATGAGTCAAAACAAATTTCAAAGGTTTACAAATGTCGCAGATGATTTAACGACAAAGAGATTCAGCAGCATATGTTGTATGAATACGAGGCATGCAACATGGCATACTCATATGCTAACCAAAAAATGTAAAACCAATCCCATTACAAATGCTGTTAGATTTCTTTAAAGAATCAGACCTGCTAAATAACACATCTTAATTTTGTTGCTACGCAGATCTTTAGCTATTTTTTGGCCAGCTAGGCGTTGTGATACTGTAAATTATATCGGTTGTTCTAGACAGTTAGTCTAGCTTCCTTTATCGTTTACAAGAAGGACACACAACCACTTTGTCTTCATTATTACTTGCGGTGGCCCTAAACACGTTATTCAATTATTCGGTTCATTTTGTTTCAATGCGATGCGGAAATCACTAAAATGTGCTGAAGATCTCTTATGCAGAGTGACACAATTGGATAATTGATTTTAAACCTTTGAAATAAAATAAATAATAATAATTGAATAATCTTATTAATTTTAATAACATATTTACTAGTACTATGAGAATTATAAAAGTGAGCATTATTGTTAGATTTCTATAATTTTATTGATAAATATAAGCAACTTATGATTCGTATTATTAAATTGCATTCAACTTCAGCAATTTGTTTCAATTGACAATTGATCTATTTTATTATTATCGTATATAAGTATAAATTTCAAGATTAATATCAAGCGGATGTTATTTATCCTGTTGTTATTGTCTCTAAAATCCAATAGCTCGCAATTAGTTACAAGTAAATCTCATTTTCTTCTTACTTTGTGTGTTTCATATCAATACTTATTTTTGTTGCAATTATATCTTTCAACCTGAATAGCGATTGCTTATTAGTCGACATCCTGGTTCCAATACTGTTCACTCCGAAAGATTCATAAACCAATTTCATTTTTAATCGCATCGTAGCCCTTTCACATTTGCAACGTTGCGCGTTGTAACTTAATTACAAAGTTTCCGGTTTAATATCATATCTTTTGGAGAAAGGCCATTTAATATGATTAACTTTAAAGTCATCCAAGAATTATATCAACTTTCACAACTTTGTTGTATTATTAATTTCATTTGACTTAAGCTCACTAGCCGAATCAAGATGTTTTTGAAAGTTACTTAAAGTTGAATAAATTTCAAATGATTAGAATATTTTGTAAATATATTATAACCAATTGAATTGAATATTTACTAAAATGCATTATTATTATTATTATTATTATTTTAATATTATTATATTTAAATCCATTTGCCATAGAATTTTTTACATTGTTTAATATGTATAAAAGGTTTCCAGAAAGTCCCTCGCGGGTCAAATATCTTAAGAAATACACATGATACCACATCATACACACGACAGGGAGCAGATTCATTCGAATTTTACGGAAAAAAAACTTCAGTTTTTATTAAATCTTTTCTTTTGCGTGCACTATACAGCACAATAATCGACAAAACATAAAATTGAGAACGGTATGGTACGCCTTGGTTTCAGTGACAACTATCACGAAACAAAAAAAATGTCAAATACAAATGGGAGTTCCGATTTCAGCTTTCAAAGTTGTTATTTTATTATTTTAAAATAAAACATCCCACAGTAAATCACAAAATCACTCGATGCTGTTTCTTGAAAAATGTTCTCGATATTTTATCAACATTTCATAAGAAAAGTGCAATATTTCTTCTCTTTTCACAATTTTCAAAATTCTGCAAACATTTCTCCACTATGCTTCACATATTGCAAATGATTTTAATTATAGGAACACAAAATTTTGTAAATCCAATAATACATTTATTGTGTGCGTTACAGTACTAGAATCCGGAATCATCTCGGAAAACTTATCATTTAAATTATTGCTAGAATACTACTGTTTAACACAAAACAGAAAAATGACGATATAGCTGGTTAGCAGATGTAAGAAAGCACCACCCACCGCAAAAAAATTGCTGTAAGGACATTTCTACATTGAAGAAGGTTTTGATAATACCAGCTTTACCTGCATTGACATGGCAATGACGAGATGAGAAATACCACTTCTCGTCTAAAACTGGGCCAATAAGGTACTTGTACTGTGGAACCTCGTCATCGACAGTCTACTACTAAACAATATAAGCTTTTTTGCCATAGCCAAAGCTGGCGATATCACTATCCTCGTAATCGAGAAGTTTTAATAAAATTTTAGTAAAAGAGAGACTATCAGTGGATTCAAGTAAACTAAGATAACTCTCCCTTTTACAAGACGACAAAATACATAAAACATAAAAAAAATATGTTTCTTAAATGCTTGAGATGCAGGATACATGGTTAAAAATCGGGACGCCAAAAAACGGGATAATAGTAAACCAAAAAGTACTACTCGTACAAAACCCACTTCATCCAATCATGATGGTTGAGTTAAGACAAGCAGCTTACATTTGATTAAATAATACTGCTCCGATGCATACATGCAACAGTGCAAAGAAACATCTCATGCACATATGGGCCCAAAAACCAAAATGTTATTGGAGCAAGCTGGCAAATATGGCAGATTATTCTATCCCTGGGCAAAAATATTTTTAAGCGGAGGTGGCAGCTATCGAGTGGTATACCATGACAAAACCGGGACTATATTCTAAAAGACCAATTACCACCATGTCTGATAGCTAATATAAAGAACCTTAAAGAGGTACAGCTTGTTAAAAAAAACAACTGGAATTCAAAGAACGAGAATCCACTTTTGAGGTCCAACATTAAACCGAGAAAAAATAATCCGAAGTAAAATTGCAAAAGAATGCAACAAATTGTGAAAAAGCTGTTGAAGGATAAATTACACAACATTTATTCCTAACAGGGCCAACACATATTTTATTATTATTTCTCAGATTTGGGCATTACATACCATCAAATAACATTTGGTAGTAAACAAGTGTCATTTTTATTGTTGGATAGGTCAATAGTTATATACTAAAAAGTCTTTTGATCAAGTACCCACTATTTCTTCTCAGCAATAAATAAATTACAGATATGGTTTAGTTTGAATACCTAAAGTTTTGCATTGTATGGATACTAAATTGTATTATCGCGGCCCGAACCCGACAAATCCTCGTCTATAGTTGGTCATGATGTCGATAAAAAATCATTTAGTACCGTAAAATTTACGTTAGTTGGTAAAATAAAGTTTAGAAGACCCAAAAAAGGGCACAGACGCTTAGATTATATCATTTCTAGAAACAAGTACTCAAATAACGGTCAAGACCGCAGTGCTTGCCATTGTTTTCTTGATGTGGCCAAGGTAAGCCAAATGGGACTCTACATGCAGAGAATCGGTGTATTATTATTAGAAAACTTTACACCATCCGCTCACATTGTCTAAAGAAACAAGAAGATAATCAGCTGATGTCTAATTGAAGTCGGTTAGTACTCAAGCATTTCAGATTAAGACCTGACACAAGACTGAAGTTAGAACTAATTTTAGTACAATAATTGCGTGCGCAATTTTATATTAGAAATTTAAAACTAACTACGGTATTTCTGTATGACACGTAAGTAAAATAAGAACGCGACCAAACGTAAAAGTGAAAATAAAATATCAAATATCTGAGTTACAAACAAATGCGTATTTTCTACGAACAACTTTTCTGAGCATATTTTGCATATTTTCTTGCACGAGAATTTACTAACGTGCGCGCGCAATTGTACTAAAGTTCGTCCCGTGTCAGGCAAGCGACACACGCAATTATGATTGAAATCATGATATATTGTAGAAAAAAGACAAAATGTCACAGTTAGGCGCCATATAGTACATTCAATATACAACATTTAATGCGTTAAAATTGACGTGCATTTATGCCGTAATATTAACCTGATCAGTTTATACTCACAACAACAAAGTTTTTTCTAAATCAGCTTTACACAAAATAATATCTATTAGACGTCATCTAAGAACCAAAAAAGATTATAACGTCATTGTCTAATTATTATGTCAAACTAACATAAGTGTATAGATAGAAATTTCAAAAACTACATTTTTCATATTTTATAAGTATGTACGCAACTCAACAAATTACATCATTTTTGAAACTAACACAAATAAACTATATAGCTGGAAATTAGTATCATCATAAGGAACAGAGAATTATTAGTATTTCCGTTAAATAGTATCATTATAAGAGAGCATAAGAAATAAACGCCCACATTTAATCTCTAATTATTAGATTTTTGTATCTGACCCAATATTGATGTAGTTAATTAATATAATCTTACTTGTGAGTGACTGAATGACTAAAACTATATATATATGTCATAGAATATGTATATTTTAAAATAATCACTTTGAAATTCAAAAACCCTCTAGAGTGCGCCTCAGTAATCCAATACTTAATTATTAATTTCTGTCTTCTGCTGAAAAAAAAAATGTAAGTAATCAATAGCATAAAAATAGTTAGGAATATTACCATTCATTGAAGTAATGTGACTCATATAAATAGAATTTCATTTATCCAAAAAATTATCCTTAAAACAACGTGCATCCTGTTGCAACTGACAGGATATTATCCTAAATGCAATATGACGCACATGTCACATGTTTAGAAAATTAAAATTAATTTCAAATAATAAATAAAATAGATCGATTGATAGCATGCAAAATTAATTATTCCTTGAACATAAATTCCAATCATTATAATCGAATTAATGTACTGGACATAAAATTAATTATGTTGTTTTTAATTAATATGTACAGTATGAAATTGAAGGACCTTTTCCGTCCAGATTTTCCAATCGCAAACATTGAACGGAATTAAATTGTCTAAATATTTGATTTTAAATTTCTTTCTTATTTCTTAAATAATTTTTATCAGACTTAAATACTAATTAAATTAAACGTAAATAAGTGTGTATTATAATGAGTTAACAAGACAAAATTTAAATTAACAATTTTGTTTTGTTGTAGAACAAATGAAACAAAAACAAAGAAAATTGTTTTATAATTTAAGTTTAAGTATTATTAAAACTCTTCTAATTACAAATGTTTTCTGCAAAATGTTTTGTAAAAATTATTTAAATATGTAGTGAAATACACATTAAAACTCTATCATAAAGGAAATATTTTCAGCAACACTCGATTATAAAGCTTTGGAGCATTGCCAAAAACGTTAGTAAGACGACTGCCAGTTGGTATAAATTTTAACAAAGATTCAAGGATTTGTTTCAGGCAAATATTTTATAACAATTCATAGGAAAGAAAAAAATATAATAAGATATAAACAAACCGTTTCTTTTTTGTTTCTTTTTCCCGTTTTCCAAACAACCTTCATGTGCTCTAATTAAATTTTAAAGGCATGAAACGGAAGTGGGAACTGACAAATGGGAACCATACACATCCTATGACCCCCCATATATAAGATTACTACAACATTTCATACACACACACATGGTTAGCACCGTTTTTATTTTTCCCCAACTACACCATATAACTTGCACTTTCAACGAACAATCGCGACGCAATTAATATTTCATTAAATTTCACTGGGTGATTTGAAGTGAATTTTAATGACCGCCGCCCGGTATCTCCAGCAAATCAAACTAATAACAAACATTCTTTTTGCAAAATTGCACTTTCTACTATTTACAAATTTCGATTTTTACAATATAGCCTTTGTTTCCTCTAGAATGTAACACTGATAAATATTATCTTTAACCATTAATAGATATATGCATTATAAATTTAAAGACAATGACATTTTAAAAACTTAATCCAGTGGATTAAATACATGCGTGAGGTGGAAATCATAATCTCATCTTATAAGTTGATTAGGCAAACACAAAAATTCGTATATTTCTCCATAAAAAATAAGCCCTGAAAGAAACTAGATCATAATAAGCAAAAATATTTAGTTAAATTAGTCAATTGGATTCTTTACAAGAGGCCAACCTATTAGTTCTAAAAACTGTTAGTAAGTTCAAGAATGTAACAGTGAGTTCTAGATCTAACTAATAAGTTTGCAAATTCTAGATCAAACTTCCAATAAATTCTACAAAGAACACCAAATTCTTTAGAATTATTAAATTCCGTTTTTAATGTAATTAAAAAAATATGGACCTGCTTATGCATGTCAACCATTTTTAAATTTTAATACCTTAGACAGACTCTATAAACCATCAAAAAATAAAATATTAAAAAGTGTAAAATTTTCGAAATATTCTAGCACTTATTTTTGAGTATTTTGCAAAACCATATGAATAAAAAAAAATTCAAAGTTTAAAATTATCTGAAATAAATAAAAAAATGTTCATAACCACTTAATATTCAATGTTATAAAGTTTTTATAGTCCCAAGATCACCAAAAACTTTGAATTTCCAAAAATATTCTAGAACTTGCCAATATGTCACCTATCTATGTATTTTAAGCCGTATACATTATTAAAACTTTTCAAATCACCAAATCTTTTGGTAAACTATGCTCTTTAACTCATAAAATTCACTAACATAATCTAAAAAAAACGTTTTCAGAGGTTTCAAGATAGAAAAAATGTGTTTTTCTATATCTCAGAAAATATATTTAAATTTTCAAAATGTGCTCTAGAGTTTAATAACAAATGTTAGTGTTTTGATAAACTTATCAGTGACTTATGCATGGGTACTGCGTGTTAGCAAGTCTATCTAGAATTGGTTATCTAAAATAAAACTAATTTAACTTGATCTGTTAAACAATGTAGAAAAAGCATGTGAATAAGCTTTTAGAAGCTAACAAAAAAATATTGTCAATTTTTTTTTCTAAAATCGGTTAACGATCTGTGTATCTGTTGAAAAACATTAGAACATTTGAATGAGTTACAAAAATAAAATACGAATTAAAAACATTCAAATTACTTCTATATCATACAAATAATTTATCAAAATGTCATTTATCAAAATAAAATCTGTGAACCAGCTCTAAGAGTTTTCCAATATACAAGGGCCGTTTAAAATCTAAATTTAACGTTGGCATTACTCTACCAAATAAGGGACAAAACAGAAAAACAATTGTTTGAAATAATCAGTCACAGCGTCTTGGATTTCCTCTGTTAAATTGAATTGTACGCCTAAAAAAGATTCCTTCAACTTGGAAAAAAGGTGGTAGTCACTCGGAGCGAGATCTGACGAGTATAATGTTCAAAAACCTGTCACTTAAATTTTTACAAGTTTACAGTTTACAAATTGTGTAGACGATTTGAAGGCTCATACATAGTTCAGTGTTGATGGTATAGACTACAGAATTCTACACAAACTCATGTGTTCACAATCAATGCAAGATTAATCTGTAACATTTCGTCGATCTATCTTTTTACTGAGCTATGATTATTAAACTATTAATTAATTAAAATCTTTACACATACAGAATTGTGAGTATCTCTAGTCTATGCTAGCATAATACACACGGAAATTTCGGCGGCAACCAATATGATAATAATATTGTAAATAATATCTACAATTTGAATTTTTTAAATAATGTAACAAATGATTCAATCAGTCACTACAACGTGGATATAGAACATAAAACCAGTCCAATTAAGATACCTCAGTAGTTCAATTGGTAGAGCAGTGGATGTATAATCCAAAGGTTGTGGGTTCCATTTCCACTCAAAGTGAATTTTTGAAACATTTATTTAAAAAATTAGTTATTATTTAATAATTATAATATTCTAATTTCAACTTAGGCTTCATTTGAAAAACTTAAAATTGTATATAATTATAATTTACAAGATTAGTATTATTAGTATATAGATTCCGAAGAACCTACTAACGTCCCTCCTCCCACGAAAGAAAGAAGTATAGAGGAATTTGATGCTATTGTAGAAAATAGAGAAAAAACCGTAAGAATGAAAGATTGGGTAAGGATTGTAGGTAAAAATAAGCAAGAGTTAGCGTGTGTTAAATTCTAAAAGCCCACCTCAAATTACAACTGGAGCAGTGAATCTATTAGAAAAGGTCAAACACATTTAAGTGCTTAAAAGAAGTACTTGCTAAATCAAACGCTCCAATACGCCCAAAAAGTATTTTCAGAACGATCTAGCTACTTGAAACTTTAAAAGTCTGTAAAAATCAAGTAATTTCAAAATCTTTCCAAAGAACTTTCAAAGCTTTCAATTGATTTTTTAACCAATACAAAATACTAGTAGCATGTGGATGCTTCGAAAATTTACTGGTTTCTGTAAAGTTAATAGTAAATTCTAAAATCAAGTAACTTCTAGATCTTCCTAAAGAGCTTTTAAAACTTACAAAGCATATTATAACAAATGAATAAAT
This sequence comes from Tachinus sp. AB-2021, assembly GCA_030264575.1. Lineage (NCBI taxonomy): Eukaryota > Metazoa > Arthropoda > Insecta > Coleoptera > Staphylinidae > Tachinus > Tachinus sp. AB-2021. The sequence goes on from JARJEC010031963.1 coordinate 11,349, forward strand.
AGCATTTCTAGTGAAAATACCCATGTTTAAAAATGTTAAATAAATAATTCCAGAATTAAGTAACTTCTAGATCTCGACAAAAAACTTTTGAAGTTCTAATATGCTTCGGAATATATTAGAACCTGTACATAAATTTTCAAGAGCATTAATGTCTGTAATACATATCAATTTCTCGAAATTACTAATTTGTATGACACCCAAGTACATCAGTGGTTAGTAAGAGAGATTAACAAAAGTTGTATTGAGTAGACCTTCTTTCGAATAAAACTGTAGTCTCACGTGTACTGCCTGGATGTTGCGTGCACGTAACAAACTCAATAATTCAGGTTAGAATTCCTAAATTAGCATCAACATTTTCAGATGCGGTTAATCTTTGGCGTCGGTAATTAGTCCAGAGATAACAGAAATAAATCGACGTAAAACAAATAAACAAAAAAAAAATTAGAAACTATCAAAATGATTTCAAAAATATATTAGTAGCTTCAAAATCATGCTTACAAATTGTAAAAAACTTTTAAAAACACTAAAAATTGAAAATAGATTATAAAACCTAAAAAAATGTTTTCAGAGAGTAATTGCACACATATTTATTTTAATGTCTACAATTAGTGATTAGAGTTTAAACTTGTAGTATCCATAGTCCGAGAATAGATTCTCAAAAACATAACAGCTAGTTTATAGTATAATAATTTTCGTTACATTTCGAATTGTATGTTCATTTTTCACAAAGTGCTTCTTTGTTTTTATCCTGAATTAGATAACATGGAAGAACTAAAATCTTCAACAAATAAAGATACAAATTTGGAAATTTTAAATAATTTTTTTAAAGATTTGATATAATACGAAAAGTGGTTGAAACTTTTTAATACATTCTGCATATGTAATCTTGTTCTAATTTTTCATTTTACAAACTTTCTGCTAATTCTAGAACCTATCAACAACTCCTGGATCTTACAAAATGTGCCATAAACTTTAACAACAATAGTTTGTGTAGAAATCGCCATGTTAGGAAGAAACAAAAAAGTTAAGTATTTTTTGTTAATTTGCTAATTATAAAAAAAATAATAATGTTATTCTGTTTTGCCAATACAATATATACAAGTATAATAGAAAAGATTCAAATGTCTAACAAAAATAATGTCTAAAAAACTATTTAAAGCACCTCCTTGTTTTCCGTGTTTTGATAGTCAAGTGCTTGAAATTATATCAGAAATATTTGTCAAAACTTGCAATTTGATTAAAGGTAATTCAATAAATATTTAAAAGACTACATCAACAGGGAAGCTGCTAAAAAATTAATGAGAAAAACCCGTATAACAAACAAAACACAATTTGATTGGATAATTTTTGCGGAGTGGGCGGTCCATGTAATACTGTCGATATAATACGATCCAATGAAATTTTGGTTGCATTGTAAGTAAATATTTGTTCTCACAGTTCTAGTTACAAATGTGTTGCCATGTTTGGCAGTTAGCTTAGGTACACAAAAATTGATTTTTTCTAGTAACTGCGAACAATCATATTGATTGTGTAGTAACTTACATAAAAATAGACCACTATGAGTTACTCTCCGGTTAGCTAAAGCCAATGCACCATTACATTACGCAGCAACAAGCTTCGATAATCACTATTGCGTTCCGGATATACATTTTATTTAGAAACGTCTGTAGACATCAAAAAAATGGTTGGAGTATATCGGGTACCAAATCACTGAAGCATATTCCAATTATGGGCGCACTAAAGAGTAATATAATGTTTTTAATAGCCAGATGTTTTTGAAATATTTTACATTGCGCATAGTGAATCCTAACATCTTCATAGCAGAATTGACAGTGTTAGTAATATGAATATCAAACCGAAGATTATTATCGAACCACGCACCAAGATCAAGTACTTCAGATTTACGTTCTAAGACACCGTTAATAACGTAATCTGAATTTATGGGCACACGACAGTACTACAGTAACACACCATAAGACATTTCTTAACATTTAGTTTGATAAAGTTGTCAGCACACCGTTTTACAAGTAGTTGAATATTATGATTTAAAATAGCCACATCTTGAATAAATAAGATATTTAAAAATAGTTTTAAGTCGTCTCCATAAGCAAGTACTAGGCATGTTAAAGATGATCATCAATGTAAATCACAAATAGTAATGGGCCCAAGTGTGACCCTTGAGGTACACCAGACTTAGATAAGTACTCATAAGAATTATAACCATTATATGACATATCACATAATTGAACCTGTTTGTAAGGTATGATAAAAAAGCCAAATTCATTGAGGATGAAGGCCAAATAATGCAAGTTTTTTAAGTAATATTTTATGAAGGACGGTGTCCAATGCATTTACAAAGTCGGTGTATATGACATTCGCATGTATACGCATATCGAAATATTCGCACAAATGCTGAAGCATCGCAGCCAAGTTTCTGACGGTAGAGCGTCCAGTTAAAAACCTGTGTTTGTGTGGAGATATATTGGCGTGAATATAAATTCCATTGTGCAATATATGTTCAAATACTTTACTAAAGTTGGGCAAAACAGCAATAGGTGTATAATTATTTATAATAGTCATTCTTTTTAAAAACTGGACAAATCACTGCTTTTTTCCAAATGTCTGAAAATGTACTTGCTTTTTGAGGAAGATATATAAAAGTGGTTCAACAAATATGTTTGAAGTCGCGCACCAAAAACTTCGTATAAAGTCATCACCTGTATTTGAATTTTTAGCTTGGTAATGCTTGCAAGTACATCAGCATCCGTAATAGGTGACATACGCATAAGTTTTCGATTTAAAATAGACTCATTAAAGTCATTACTAATACTAGAAGTAGACGGTTGGGTAATTATAGGTGTTTATCAAATGATTAAATTTTTTGAAATTTATGTTATGTCACAATCTTATGCAAATAAATCGCAGTTTAGATAAAATATAAAGTTAATAAAATAAAATTTCGTTGAAATTAATAAAAAAATTTCTTTTGGTATTTTTCTAATATAAATTAAACCTAATTCTCCCGGTAGATTTTTCCGTTTTTCAATTAAATATTTTATTGCTTATAAAATTAATTTTCATTAACAAGACGAACATTTATAAAATTTAATTTATATACTTGACTGACGCCATTGCTATCTATTGTTGAAAAAATCGCTAAAAAATGTTAATTAAATGTAAATGGCAATATTAATGAGGATGAAATTGTAAAACATAACGTGGATAGATACCCTTGAAATTTGCCACAACGCATACATTATAATATATATATATATATATATATATATATATATATATATATATATATATACATTTCATTCACATAAAGAAAATTTGTATGTAAGATTTAATGTTGATTTCTTACTGACGTCGATGCTACTAACTGTAAAATCGCTAAAAATAACCAAACGAATGTAAAAGAGAATCTCAATCATTGCCCATTTTTTTGTTTATAAAATTACTATTAATAGTATCCGATAAAGTTAGACCTATAACATTAAAAGTAACTAAACTCCCTTGCAATAATATCAATTACAAATTTTATTGATTCAAAGAAACTGCACGAATTAAAAATTATATGAGAATGTTTCGGTTTGAAGTATTAATGTTTTGTAATGGAATAAGAGGGACGTGACTGGATGTAGGAAGTCAAAACCGAAATAGAATTGTAGTTTAAAAAAAGTTCGAATAGCATTAGAGGGAAAGTTTTAAACCTCAAGGTATTAAAACAGCATTGCACAATTCCTATTGTGGAAACTGAATTGGTTATTGTTTAATTTTAATAAGTCACCCTTATTATTAGCATAAATGTATTACTTTTCACAATAAATAAATTGTTTGTGAGTTTACATAAAGATCATCTGTTCTAATAGCTAAATCAATGAGTGGTAGACACTTCAAATAAATAAATTTGTGGGAACGTACAGTGATTGTGTATAGATTTGCGGGGGCGGTGTGCTTGAAACAGCTTGTTGATGCTACTTGAATTTTGAAGTGTGTAAAAACAGACGGGAACCTCGTGTACTTAATGATTTCGGGACGAGGTGGATGATGCGGATGATGGGCCAGTGCCCTTCAGAGAATCACGCCGCCGGATTTCCGCTATCCTCTATCCCGCTGCTTACATCTGTTTTCTCGCCTCCCCCTTCCTTTCTACCTCTCGCAATACTTTTCCGTACGGTCCTAGACAACGCCACCCCATAATGCCGAAGTTAATGGGGGATTCCCAAGACACGGGCCACAAATTCTGCACACGGCGGAAGGCATATCCGTAAAGCGATCCATCTAATCCAAATAAAAGAGGGTGGGTTTTAAACCACTTTATTTAACGTAAGTATAACCCATTAACAATAATTATTAAATTGAAATATATTCACACCTTTACATTAAAATTTTAAAACATTTTCATTTTAAACAAAATTTTAAAGCACCAACTAATTAATGCTTAAAATATATTATTGTGTGAGAATATCTTATTAACCCAAAAATTATCTCAAACTTTTATCATAAAAACTAAGATATTTATTAATTCAGAACTTTTACATCTATACTACTCATGTCATATAAAAATTCTTACGATTAATTTACTGTTATTGAGAGCATAATTTTGAAAATATTATGAAATATGCAGTTAAGTTATTTTAACTATGTCTCTTAGCTTAATATATCATTTTTTTAATATTAATAAATTAATACTCAAACCACTAAACCATAATGACGCTAACGTGTATTATTATAATATATATGGTCTCCAATTATTTTAAGTTTGTATTGGATTACCAAAATTACAATTAAAATTAGCGCCACGTACTGAGGGTTACCGTTTTAATAATATCAATAAGTATACAGCAAAATTATATTAAGTAAGTCTAACTAAACTCAGTTCCATCACAAATAATGGCAAACAAAATATATCAATCTTATCAAAGATTGATGTACCTGTACTGACGGTACAATTTTTATAATATTTTAAAATATGCTGTAAAGTTTTTTCAGTCTAATAACAAAACTCACTTCATAACTGATTTAAAACAAAATGTATCAATTTTATAATAAATAAATTAATTGAAACCCTTGTTGAGGCTAATATGTTAAAATCATTATTTACAATTATATAAAATCATTAAATAACTCACAATTAAAAAAATATTTGCTTAAGTATATGCCAAATATTCCTGTACTTGTACTAGCACAGAAGGTACAATTTTTAAAATGTAATAAGATATACTTTAAAAATATTTTAATTAATCCTAGTAATACATTTCGCGTAACAATTTATAAACAAAATGTTTCAATTTTATAATAAACTAGCTAGTGTACGTTGACGTACGTTTTTTTAACACAATTGTTTTTTTAACACAAATGCAGGCAAAGTTACCACTGAGATTCGAACCTCAACCATCCTCTAACATGACTTCCAAGTTGCTGGATTACAGGAGTGCGCCAGGCTCCCAATTTAAAGCCCTGAATTTAAGTCAAAGTTAGTTAAAAGAAGAAGCTATATATAAAACCTTTCTTTTATTTATACAGATATATTTATTTTAGTTTACTTGACATAAATATTTAGGCGAGATTACTTTTTTTTGTACATTTGCTTCTTTCTACAAATGCTTTTAATGAATAAAATTAAGTTTTAATACAATGTAGGATTAAAATTTACTGCCTCAAAATTTAATTTAGTTCGAAGAACCTATCGCCAGTTAGAGACATGCACAGCAAATGTAATGAAGTTGCTTTCTAGATGTATGTTGATTTTTAGACATCGTATTGTAAGTGCGGCAAAAACTACAAGAAGTATACAGTTACAGGTATTTATTAGAAAAACTATCTTTACCATAGTTAAGATTATGTAACAAAATACAACTTTACATCAAATAATTATAAAATAGTGCTTAAAATAGTAAAATGAAATTATATAATATAAAAATACCCTGTATTTTAAGCAATGTACTTTTATCTTATTTTTGTATAAGTATCAAATTTATTTTTATACCTCCGTAAATACATTTAAAAAAAATTTTGTGAGAAAGATTTGAACCACAAACATTTCTTTCAAACCCAAAGCAGGCATGCTACTACCTACGCTACGGACGGTACTAAAGCAAGTTTTGCTA
>JARJEC010032029.1:0-30777 GCA_030264575.1 Tachinus sp. AB-2021
ATATATATATATATATATATATATATATATATATAGATAATTTAATTAGATAAGTAAATTTTTAGTGACAGAAATGTCACATTTTATAACATTATGGAATATTTCAATTCATAACAGTTTTTAAGCAGTAGTGCTCCCTAATATATTAATTTATCAAACATTACTTTGTGATATTTATAATTTAAATTCGTTTTATAATAACATATTACACGTTATAATAATGAATTACATGTTTTGCTAAAATATGAAGCACCTAGAATCAAAAGCACCGAATTCAGAATAAATCATTGAAAACTGTCACAAATTTACTCTCCTGAATAGAAAATTAAAATTTCTATAAAAAATATGAAATTACTTGCCAGAAAATATTAGTTATTTACCAAAAAAAACAGTCTGGTATTGCAATAAAAGTTACGAACTTGTTCGCTAAAATAATTAATAAAAAATTTAACAGAAAAATCATACAATTTATTTATAAAATATACGAATTGAATGTAATACAAATAAAGATATATTTATTGTCTTTAAATATAATATAATAAATTACACAATTAAAAACCATCATAACGAAAGAAATGTAAATGAAAAAGTAAATTTTGTCTTCAACATCGTTTTTAATGTGGTGATTTTTTGTGCCGATTTGTAAATATAAACTTTAATGACTTGTAAAGAACAAAATAGTGAATTTAAATATGTGTGGTTTAGATTCTAAACACCTTGTATATAATAATATAATTTATATGAAATACAGTTTATATTTATAATTTTAATGGAAAAACAAATTGCAATAAAAATATTAGGTTGGCATTACTGGTAATAATGATGTAATGTCTGTAATTAACTTCTTTTAATTATTACTAATGATTATGATATTTTACGCATTTTTGGATTGTTTGACAAACTTTTTACTCGGGAATAATGTGTCGTGTTATTAATTTGATACAAAATATTATATTACTCCTTATCATTTATTAATCCTACATTACTCATAGATGATGGTTTAGTCCCAATGATAACCGCACGTTAGAACACAAAGCTATAAATGCAGAATGTAAGAATATGAAGTGAAAATAAATATATTATTAGAATAGAAACAAGGTTTCTATATATGCACAAATTATGACAAAGACACAGATAATTTTTGTGCAATGTTATAATGATTTTGTGATTTAATTGTGAATTGAAGAAAAAATTCTGAGCAGGCATAAAGTGATTTTTGTTTGGACTATTTTGCGTGATTCAAGTGAAAAACATTTTAGTAGATAAAAAGATGCAAACATTACCACATAAATAAATAAAGAACAAATTTAAGTAAATTGTTTAATTTTTCTTGCATAACTGAACCAATTTTGTGCTGTAATATCAATTAAAAATTTAAAATTATAGAAATTCCACTTAATATTGCAAGTTAATCTATAGCTGACAACAATATTTACACTTATTCGATAATTGATTTGATTTTTAGTGGAATAAAAATGAATGTTTAATCTGTTAACAAATGTGGCCCTGTAAATTTTAAATTTACTATTTATGAATCAGATAACATAACCTAACCTGCAATAAGTTTATGGTTTATACATCAAATAACAAATAAACCAAAATAAATAAATTAGTACGATTAAAGAGAATAATCATATTATTATGATGAAGTTAGGAATACTTACATATTATCTACTGTCTCTATATCTTTTCCATTTTTATGTCCATTTTCTGACATTTCAGACTTTGAACCATTTAATTTATCAGCATTATTTTCTTCGTTCTTTTCGTCAGTCTAGCAAACAGAAAAAATGACAACAAGAACAAATAAAATTGAAGATAAAGAAGCAAAAGCGTTAGAAAAGCGGTGTGTAGGTATGAGTCACTAATAAATACAAAAAATACTGAAATACATAATTTATTTAAAATGCAGTAAAAGAAATTCATATTAATGTTAAATTAATATATAGGAAATTGAGCTTTCGATTATATAAATAACAAATATTAAATTTTGATTAATTGAACAATACAATTACATAATTAACTATACACAATTTTAAAAGAAATTTTGTCTTGTCGTGTGCAATTAGTAACGGCATTAAAGCAGAGTTAAAGCATTATTTCAGGAAACATTAGTTACCTGTGGAGGTGTGGTACTATTATTCTTTCCTCTTGTACGCAGCATTATTGCTTCGACACGCTTCCGCCGAGCCTCCCGCTCTTTCTCCTCATGCTTTAACCTTTCTTGAAGCTCCGCTTTCTGCTTCTCGGCTTCTTCTCTAGCCTTGCGATCTGCTTCTTCTTTCAGGATTTTCTGACGGTTTTCTTCTTCTTTTCTTAACCGTTCCTCTTCTTCTCTCTTTTGAGCATCTCGTATAGCCTACAAACAAAATAAATTAATTATTTTCAAAAATCAATTGCTTTGAGAGACCTTTATCAAATATGACAATACATTAAAAATATTCACTTGCTACACAATTATATTGCTCTATAAAATATTACAAAAATTCTCTTTCAGAGATTTCTAGTCTACTAATTTTTGATTTTAAGATAGGCAAAAAGAAAAAAGTCTAAAGACGTTAAATTGCATGATCTCTGTAAGCAGTTCACGTTGCAAGATAAAAATGTGTGGAACGTTTCTTAAATTTAATAATAGTAATTAAATTTGATGATTTGCACACATTGTACAACAATATAACCTTCCATAGTGATTTGCCATGCACTACTGAACAATTTACAACAAATTTGATACATAGTCAGTGCACAAGAAAAGTTACACAACTCAAATCTTCCTTTTTGAGTTAAATAATATTTGTCAAAAAATTCGAACAAAGATACTTAAAAAATAGATACGCAAAGAAAGTATTATGCAAGAAAGGTGACACCAAATTGAACAAGGGTTGAAGTAACAAACTTTGTTTGTTTAACTTGTTTTAATATATCAAAATCCAGAATAGTATTTTTAAATTGTTTCTGAAAAATGAGGATATTTGTGATGTCATTTTTCTAATGTACCAACGACATGTTGCTTTAAAAGGCAATAAACAATAATAAACAAATTACGAGTGTCCCAATTGAAAGATCCTTAAAAATTTGTTGTGATACATCTTTGAAATCAGGAAAAACATGCTCAAATAAAAAATAAGGGTTGTCATTTATGATTTTAAAAATTACTCGTTCAAATATAATAAATGTTAGACATAAATGTCCTTTAATTTCATGTATCATACAAAATTGGATAAAAATAGCATTGGACGAATTTCAGTATCCATCCTGCCTGCACATGAAATCAAAAGTTTTTGCAAGAAATTCATTAACTATCTAAATATGTCCATTATTTTGAACAACCTTGTATCAAATATCTAAATATGTATATATAAAAAAGTATTTCTATCTCTCTTATTTATGCACACTTATTATGCAGTATAAACATTCACTCCACACTGTCTGTATCACCCAAAAAAAAGTTTTCACTTGAATACCATTTCATTTTTCGGACTCACTCACTACCTCACTTCAAAAAGTGAAGAATTAAACAAAAACAAAAAATTAATAAAATATAAACAGTAAAACTAATAATACGCACAAATATTGTCAAGACAAATAGAAATTAAAATGTTAACTGATTCTCAAAGCTTTGGGAATGCTATAAATATTGTATAAATTGCTACAATAGCAATAATGCACAGCCTGGCTGAACTAAGTCGGACCAAGCCGGTCATTTTTAAGCGAATGTAGGAATAGCGTGAAAATATACGTGCCAATTTGGTATTACTGTACATTCCTAGATACAATGTTATAACTGTGCAAACAAATCAAATTGAGTATAAAGACCAGAATAGAAATCTAAATGTTGTATTTTGTCTTGGTGTATACATGCTACCCTTTCTCCTCCACTATTTCTGTGCAAAGATTTAACAATAATTCAACTTAATTCTGTTCATGGTGTTACTTAATGTTATGTACTTATTTCAATTAGAGTAATTTTGAATCAAAAGTTCATATAAATGTATGTCCTGAAAAGCTTAGTTTTTCTCAAAATTTTCGAAAACCGTTTGATATACGACAATATATTTTAGAAGAATATTATGGTATAACACCCTTTTTTTATCACCGCCTTTTTGTCAGGTTTGTTTAATTTATCCAGTGGCATAAGCATGGTTATGTTATGATACAATTTTCAAGAAAATAATATCTCATGTTTTGACATTTTGACAGATTATTTCGTTTTGTCCTTTACATTTGTCAATATTTGTAAGTTCTAAAGGTGGTAAATTATTCTAATTCCGAGATGACAGATTTTTTTTATAGTCTTGCTGGCAGTGATGGTAAATAAATAGTATCTACCAAGATAGTTAAACATTCTTCAGTGGTTGACTGAATATGGCAGTTTTCAACATAGAACTAGAGATGGAAAACTTTGTACTATTACAACATCAGAAGTTGAAGAGGCTGTCCTACAAAAGATCAAAGAGAATCCAAAAAGTACTATGCAAATAATTGCTAGTGCATTAAATATCTGCTACAAAATGATATGGATAATTTTGAGAGAATATTTGCTGTATCACTAGCAATTACAGAGAGTTCAGGCACTTCTTCCACAAGATTTACTATACATTTTCTAAATGGTTTCTTCAAAAGGTTGCACAACACCCTCAATTCAAAATGCAGATTCTCATTACGGATGAAGCATTTTTCTAGAGAAGCAATAAGAAATTTTCATAATAATCATATTTGGGCAGAAGAAAATCATCATGCTATCACTGAAATGCATTTTCGGGAGCAATTTTCATTTAAAGTATGAGTCAATATATCAATCGCAATGCACTAATATGAGAATTTTTTCTACCAGGTTGCCTTAACCAAAATTCCTACCCCATTTTTCTTCTAGATGATTTGCATGCTTTACTCAAAAATCTTCTTCTTCTAGTACGTCAGCACATGCGATTCATGAACAATGATGCTCCGGACCACATGAGCATTTTGTTCATAGAAGACCACAGCTTAAACTTTTATTTATGTGGACATCTTAAAACGTTAGTTTATACTACACCAGTTCAGACACTAAAAGAACTAAAAAATAGAATAATTGAATGCTATGTCAAAATATGTAACACCAGAAATTTTTGAAAGAGTTTATAGGTTGATGAGAAGAACAGAAGCCTGCATACAAGTGAAAGGTGGACATTTCTGTAATGTATGTACATAAAAAATGTAGTCTTGTTATTAGTGATTTTATGTAAAATGGTTTTAGCCAAGAATATTATATGCATTTAACAACTATAATTTCTTTTTTAATTGTTTTCTCCAAAATGGTAAGTTGTAGAACAGAAATGAAAAAAGTCTATTTTCTTTAAAATGAAATGGTAATTAATACATACTTAAAAAATTCTGTCCCCCTCCTGTATATCAAAAACCAAGCTTTTCAGAACATACATTTAAATGAAGTTTTTAACTTAAAAATAGCCCACTAAATGCATAATATTAAGTTAAAAGGGCACCTTGTGTACATTAACATTTAGCCAATTAGTTTTTAAAAATAGAGCAATATTTTTAAAAGAAAGATGTATTTTATGGTTTAATATTGACTATTTATATAAAAATTCCCACTTTCAATATAATCTAAACTTCTTTTTTTTAATGGAACACTACTTTTAAAAAGATGTTATACTAATATGTCAATACTTTTCCAAGATATTTGTTCTCACCCTAAAGAAAATTTTACACAAAGCTATAACATATATTTATTTTTCAAGACAATAATTATTTAAATAAATAAAGTTGCTTAGTTTATAATTAGCTATTTATCTGCATAACATTTGGTAAGCGGCCACCAGAAATCACATTCAATTATTTTTTAATAAAAGTAATTGAATTTGTTGATTTAAATTTCTGTTTAATATTCTTGAAATACAAGTTCCTCAAAGAATAACTATATAAACAGGGCGTTTATTAAAAAAAAATCAATTTGTATTACTTCCCCTTAAACCAAAAGTGGGATTGTAAAAATATCTTTTTATGGAAATAATAAATAATAAACTAAGCAATTTTGTTCAAAAATATTGTACAGGAAATTCGAAAATTATAAAATTATTAAACACAGGGAGTTTCATTTAAAATAAGTTAACTTCACTTCTGGTTTAACAAAAAATAATAACTGTCTAAATAATGTTTCAGATATTATATTACCTCTTTCGCTGAGAAGTAAAGTTTGCTTATGCACAATCCGTATGCAAAGTTAGGAAAGTGTGAGATGGAACATACAAATTTGTGCCGTATGGCATATGGCTATCAGAGAATTCACCAGGAGAAAGCTTGAGATGAATTCTAAAAAAGTCCTTGACAGAAAAAAGTTTTAAAATGTTTTAAGTTCTAAAATTATTTTCTATAGGAATCAATAACAAACTAACCGCTATTATGGCATACATTAGGACAACAATATAAATATGAAATGAATTTGAACGTACTTCTTCTAAGCGTTCTTGTTCAGCAGCTTTCATCTGCTCAATGAGAATCCTCTGTTGTTCTTCCTCACGTTGTTGTCGTTCCATTTCTGAACGGTACTCTTCCTCAATGCGTTGCCTTTCCATTTCTGCTTGTCTCTCAGCTTCTTCACGAGCTAAACGTCTCCTTTCGGCCAAAGCAGCTTTAGCTTCCTCTTCTGTGGTAATGCGCACCTTAATCATAGAAGCAGTCATATCAACATTCTCTGCAGAATCATCGTCTAGTTGTGTTGGCGTTTCCTCAAATGGTTTCATTTCGGTGGTATCCATCAACTCAATTAACGGAATTAGTGGTGGTACTGACGGTGCTTCTGTTTCTTCAGGGGGCTGAGTATTAATCGGTGGATCTTGATGAGCTTCATTAATTTCTACGCTAATAAGTTGCCTAAAATTAAATCAAATAGTAATTTAATAAATTTAATAACAATAATTAACGTACACTATAACAGGTTCATTATTAATTTCAACTATATCACTAGTAATAATTTCTTCTTTTTGGACTTGTTCGACTTTTTTACTAACTTCTTCCTTGACTATGGGTGGCTTAGGTTCTGATGGTATACTTGGAGTACTGTTAATTGTCGGCGACAGGATTGATTTAGGCGTTCCTTCCGTGGGCGAGTTTAACGATTTTTTCTTTAATTTTTCTTGCGATTTAACTAAGCTAGATTTCCTCGTTTTCGGTAGTGGAGGTTTCGTATTTTTATCCGATAGTGGTGAATTTGTCGTGACACCGGTAACAGCTATACTAACTGGTCTTGGTCTTCTTGGAGCAGCAATCGGCCGCATTCTCATATTTACAGAACTAGTTACACTGCTTGTACTCTGTTGACTAAGAGAACTGCTAGGTCTCGACGGTGCTACAATTAAAGGTTCAATCAGTTTTTTTAATAAAATGCTATATTAATTCATTGGTGTTAATTGCAAAGACAAACACATGAAGATGCATTGAATTTAGTCAATGAATTAATATAATTTGTGTTAGTAGTTGTTTACGTACAATGATTCCAATAATTAAATTATTAAAGCTGCGCGTTTTGTGTGCGCTAAACATCAATTGCTATAAAATTCAAGAACATTGTACTGTGGTGATATTTACAGCTGTGAATGTATTGTATAAGGACATGTGTTTGATATTTTGAGGAAGAAGGAAGAACTGATCCAGCCACCAATTTGTGTGTGTAGAAGTTACCTGTAGTGTTGTGATAAGCAGTAATTGTTACTTACTCCAAGCTTACACCTTGTCCCACCAAAATATTAAAAAAGAATTAATTAATCAACAATCACCTTTTGCTATGACTAAATATTAATCAAAAAGGAAAAATATATTCCTACCACCATATTTGTTGGTATCCGTACCTTCCGTTGGATTGCTGGTATTAGCATGAGCTAATTTCTGCTGACGTAGTTGAGTGGCACGTGTGGTGCGAGGTGGTGGTAATGGAGCACCAGCAGATAGCTGATGCATGCTGCGGCTATCCGACTTACGTAAAGGTCTTTGGGGTGTTCCTAGCTTACTAACAGCTAAGTGGCTCATGCTTCTACTAACTGAGGATTGCTGGGGATGATTTAAAGGTCGGGGTGACAAGGTTTCGGATACTGGAGGTAAATCAGAACGCTTGCGCGGTTTCGATAATTGATCTAATCGGGACATCGAGTAAGCCCTACCTGGTGAACGCGTGAAAGGCTTGCGGGTGCCTGAGGACGGTGAATCTTTTGTGGGAATGGTCGGCATTAAATCAGTTCTTCTACGCCCTACATAACCACTAACACAACCTGCGGGTGTCTGTGGTGGTGTACCTAAAAAACAAATTTGGTCAAAACCAAATCCTAAAATACATCACATTTAATATATACAACATGCAGCGATCATTCAGTTTATTTATCATTGTTATTCTAATATTATATAAATATTCTATAACAATTCATAGTATCTATAATACGTATCTTAATATACCGGATGACCTATTTTAATTTATCCATTGGAATATCTCGAAAAATATGCGTCGTAGTAATAATATAATGGTTTTGAGGTGGACATCGGATCCTATTCAATTTTCTGCCCTCCCACCCCCCACTCTGATTCTATGGGATAAAATACGCAAATTTTTGTATCCAACTCTTTTCTCGTTGCGTGATAGTTGGCACTGTAAAATAGACATACCGCACCATTTTCAATTTTGTTTTTGTCGATTATAGCACTACCTAACACGAAAAACGAAAAGTGTTTAATAGAAAAGTCAAGTATTTTTTTCGCAGAATTCAAATCAGCAACAAAAGATGGAGGTTTATATTTTAAATTCCAAGGTTGCCCACCTCTCCTGCCTCTGGGGAATAGAATAAATTAAAATGGGTCACCTGGTATAAGTTTTTCATGTTGAAAATTGATTAGAACATTAAATAAACAGTTTGTGCCTATTTTATCTCACAGTTTGTGACAGATGTTTGGTATAAAAAAATACTAGATTATGTTGGTAGGCCTTCCAATTTCATTTAGTTGTTATATTGATAATACTATATTTGTAATTGTAAAAGTAACATTTTTATATTGGTAATTATTACAAATGATTCTTCAATTTATCAGCACTGCAACCTAATAAAGCTATAATGTAATAATAATATGTCATCAGAATTGCAGTATAATCATTTAGAAACAAAAACAGTGTTTCCGTGCAATAAAAATGTTTCTAAAAATATTTTAAATGCCGAAAATGTTCTAAAAACTTCAAAAATGTTGAGAATTCTAAATTTAGAATTTTATTGTAAATACTAATTATGATTCCGATAATTTCATTAATATTTGGTTTCAACATTAGAATGTTCCAAGAACTTTAGTAGTTTTTTTTTTTTAATTTATAAATATATAAATAATAATAGATTTAATACCTAAATTATTATTAAAAAAAATGTTCTAAAATATTTTTTCAAAATAATAGACAACTTTGAAATATTGAAGAAATCTAGTTCTGAAAAACATTTAAACCGAAAATAATGTAAAAACCGGTTCAGTCAAATATCTTTTATGTGGATGATTTCAAAGTTAGTAAATGTCCTAAAAGTCCTGTTCTAAACTTTTGAAACGATCCTTAAAAAAATAGTTTTGTAATAAAAAAATTAAAAAAGTATCTCTCAGAAAACAGTTTATAAAAAGTCGTTCCAAAACTTTTTAGAATGGCCGATTAAAAAAAATAAAATTTAATCACCAAAGGTTTATAAATTAACATAATCTAACCTAAAGTAAAGTAGAAATTGCAAGAAATTCTAAAAAACATTCTAAAATCTTTAGAAATTACCTAAAAAGTCACCTTCTATTTAATTTAGGTACAATGGATCTAATGTTTCTAAATTGCTCAAAATTCTAAAAATTATTATGTATACAGTGAAATCTAAGTTAAGCGGACACTGGTAGAGTAACTCATTTTGTCCGCTTCTTGGAGGTGTCCTTAAAAGAAAGTCAAGTAAATACATATATGCTAGTGCATTCTAAACTGTCCGGTTATAGGAGATGTCTGCTTATTGGAGGTGTCAGCAACTAGAGATTTCACTGTATTACAAAAGTCTTAAAAAGTTTTTTAAACAAATGATTTAAGAAAACCAAGAAGCTTATGAATATCGGAGATCATCTTCTGAATATTGTAAATTCAAAAACGTTTTAGGACATTCTACTCCTACAAGGTTTTATAAACATTTTAAGAAATACTAAAAAAATAGAATCTTTTAGAAACCATCTTCAAAAGTTTGTAAATGAGTAAACATTCGAAAAAATTCAAAATCATGCCCCAAAAACGTAAAGAAATTTTTGGAAATGTTACTTTAAAAAAATATGAAGATGATCAAATCGTTAACGTTTACGTCTAAACAAACGTTTAAAAAAGTTTCAATTTAGGAGTAATTTACGAACTTTTAAAATAAATGTCCCAAAACACAAAAAAAGTTCTAAAAAGTTTTGTAACCTATTACATTAAGTTCATCAAAGAATATTGCAAAAAACTTTTAAAAATCGTCTTTGAATCGAATAAACGTAATATAAAGGTTTGTTTTGAGGAATATTGAAAATGAAAATAATTATTTTAAAGTTTGTAAATGGTCGTCTAAATAAAAATTTTTGAAATACTTTCAAGAGTTATAAAATAATTTTAAAAAAATGTTACTCTTTTAAAATGCCCAAAAATCACATTAAGAACATATTGGAAAGGATTATATTAGGAAATACTAAAAATGAAGAATCTTTTAGAGAAAGTTGCAAATAACTCAAAATTCCAAATAAAAATTTAACAAATTTTAAAAATGTTGTAAAAAGATTTGGTTTAAATTTTTTTGAAAATTTGGATACCTTGAAGTTTATCTCCTACTTAATAAATATTAAAAAATACAAAAAAAAAAGTTCTAAAAAACGTTTTTGAAAATTTAAATAAAACTAAAAATAACTTCAAAAATCGTCTTCCAAAATTTGAAAACGATCAAAAATTGACAATTGTTTAAAAAAGGCAAAATTTCGAATCAAATATTTCAAAAAATCTTTTCTAAATTCTTAAGAATGAAGAATAAAAATATTACAAATTTGATAAAAAATGTGCTAGAAATTTTTGAAAAGTTTTTTAAATATTAAGATAAATTCTCAAAGTTTGGCAAAAAAAACTTCTAAACATTTTAAGAATATAAAAGTGTGCGAGATCAAATATCTTCCAAAAAGGTTTAGAATCAAATGTTTTAAAAAATCCTAAAAATTTAGAAACTTTGAAGATCTTCCAAATGCAAAAAACATTCTAAAATATTTTTAGTAGTTTGCTTTAACTGAAAATAACTTTTAGAAAGTGTCTTCCAATATTTGCAAATGACGAATGAAATAAGCATTATAGAAATGTTCTAAAATTTCTAAATTTCTAAAACCTCCCAAAACCATTAAGTTAACAATCTAAACATCTGATAAAGACTTTTTTAAACATGTTTAGAACAATATTAAATATTTCAAAGTTAAAGTTCAATTTCTCAATTCTCCATTAAAAATCAGGATACTTTAAAATTACTTAAAACTATTCACATAACAAAGGATAACTTTAATAAAACGTCGACGTGTAAAATAACTATTTAAAATTTAATCGGGGCGTTCCGAATGAGTGATGTGGCACGAAATCACATCAACGAAGGGAAAAACAAGTTAACAAGACTCAAATCACATTCACGTCAGCCCATTGGCATGTTATTATGCCACTTGGTCGGATGGAACGCCCGTGAGTGCCCAGCTTCACAAATTGTTTAATTTTATTAAAAACTAATAATTTTTATTAATAAATTAATACATTTTCTAACCTAACCTAATTGTTATTAGATGTTTTACATAATTGTAGAATTAAAATAAAAGCAAATTAAATTCTACAGGAAAATACAAACACAAAGCGCGCGAGTGCAAATTTCTACAAACAAACACACACAGAACAAAAACACACAAAACAAAACCTCAGAATCGAAACTCCGGTTAGAGTTACGGATCGTGGCAGGAATTGTTCAGAAAAATCAGCAGGCTGTCTAAATAAAATAGATAAATAATAAACAAACAAAAAACATTGACGGCTGCACAATGACAATTTATACCAAAATGAGCCGACGAGCTGCGTATCAATAAATTGCCATGAGAGGGGTTGCTAGATTGATTTGTGGGACCCTGTCCATTCCCCCAGTTGTTGAAAATTTCATACATAGACGAAGACATTCGCAGGGTATCTGGAAAACAGCGAAAACCCACAAATGGTTCAATTAACCCCAACGGTTGATTGAGGGTACATACAAAAATCTGCAAGGATTTAAAATAAAACGGCTACGGAAAATAAAAGTACCCACAAATAAAGAATAGTTGTGTACTGAATGATCAGTTGCAAGAAATCAATCAATCAATCCGCATGCATTAATTATGTTATTTTCGTCAAATAATAAATACCTTCTCCTGATCGCTCCAGGCCACCTGCTGAGGTCGCTCGTTTTTTACTACCCCCATCCAATTCTCGCTCGGATTGTCGTCTGGTGAGAGGAACCGCTGTACATGTAATATTTTGCGTTGACGTTGCCCGCCTGTGGCCCCAAAACGAACCGATCGAATCGGTGGGCTCTAACATACGGGGTGTGGAGGAGCCAAAAGCAAAAACCATGGAACTTCTATCGTTCCTTCGTTTAGCTTCAATTCTAGCTTCCCTTTCTTGGTTCCTCCTTAAAATTGATTCTAACCTATCCCGTTCCGCTTCATGTATAGCTTTCTTTCGTTCCTCGACTTGCTGCCTTCGCGAATCCTCTTTCGTCCTCAATTCATCCAACCGATGCCTTCTTTCTTGTTCTTTTTGTTCCTTATACCTTTGCGCTGCCAACGCTTGAGTTTTAATCTCTTCCAATTTTTTCTGTCGCTCATCATTTTGGCGCTCTTTTAAATTTCTTATTCTAGCTTCTCTGTCTTCTGTAAACATAATAGAGGAATGTTAATAAGTAAATTAGCAATGAGATCATAGAAACAATGGCATGGCCTTCACACAGAGATGCACGGTTAGTTAATTAATTCGTAGCAATAAAAAAAACTGCAGCTAATTAAGTTCAATTTGTTATAAGGTTCGGTTGCATGACTTGAAATCACACCAAATGTTACCTTCGATATTTGGGGGATCTGGCCCCACATATGCAAACCAATGCATTGTGCCACCTAAAATATGTGTTTCACCTCATAATATATTTTTGTTCTAAATGTGGAATGTGTATTTAATATTTTTGTTTTGAATAGTAAGTAGTAACTTACCTCTAGCAACAGATGATGGACGGGACCCAGCTGGAAAAGAAAATACATAATTAATTCGCCGCGGAAAAGCAGCAGAAAAAAAAGTATTATTAACTGACGGAAATGTATTTTTATTTTTATATTTATATTTTCCAACAAGTTTATTTTTAGTTGGTTCTATAAATACAAGCAGTATCATCAAACCGAGATGTATGCTGTGCGTTTCAAAGTCAAGGCTTAAAAAATGCAAATGCGCCGACCATGTGGTGCCTTGTAAATAGACTGTTGCCATTAATAATGCTATTGTTGCGGTTTTAATAGGAGGTAATTAACAAGGAGAAAGAGAAATTTCCTGGCCTGGCCAGCAATCATGATTAATCGATTATTTAAATTTCTTAATTAACTAGAAATTACGGCACGAATTCATGCGAAATATTCCCAATACAATTACCGAACCCACACATTCAGGTAATGTCCTTGACAGCTGGCTGTATTTCTTTCCATCACATCTTCATTATCAATGATGTGAAATGAAATTTTGGTGTTATAACTTTGTAATCGCAGACAAATCTGATTTCTAATGTTTCTGGTATTATATTATTCAACCTTTAAATACGCATTTTTTGTTTGTTATTGTGCAAACAGTGACGCAACGCACACAAAATTCGGATTAAATTGGAAAATAATGGGCACGAGAATTTTGTCATTGTTTTCACAAAACAAATTGCTTAGTACTTGCAACCTACCTCAACCAGAAGGCCACTCATGCTTTTTCTTAATCTGCTGCCACTAATTATGCCAAAAAATAACACAACTGTCTTAATCCATCAAAAGATATAAATATATAAGACGAAAATTAACCTGGTTTAAATACTTTTTTAATTAATATTAAAATAGCTGTTTTGTCCGTAATTTGCACGATATGTGAATTTATTTTGAAGTAAAAATAATATCAGTTGGTTTAATTTTCTTAAAGTTATGTTTCATTTAAAAATATTCGATTTTAAATAATAAGTTGTTACTTGCATTTTCATATAATTTATAAATAAATTGATTCAAGAATAGTATAACATGTTTATAGATCAAAGTATTAAAAGTTTTATTAAATTAAAATCAATATTTTTTTTAATTCTAAATAGTAAGAACAAAAATCTTTAAGAATGATTTCACAGATTTCAAAGAACTCCTTGAAATCTCTTCATAGTTTACCAGAACTTTCTTTTAATAAATTTAGAGTACTTTTAATTGTATTTTTAAAAAATTTAATTACATAATTAACAAAAAATATTAAATATCGTTTCAGAATTTATAAAATTATCAAAATAAAATTTTTATATAAATAAAACTTTTTCGATCTGTTCATTTGTTTTTTGGTGCTAAAGCAAAATAGGAAATGACTATCTTTATAAAATATAAGGTTTTATAACAATGATTCCAAATTTTCAAATTTTTATAATGTTTGTAAATTTTGAGTCAATTACATAGACGATTCCACAAATGTGCATACATTAATAGTATTTCGAAAAACAATCGATTCCATTTTTTTTAAATGTTCATTATATTTTGAGACAGTTTTTAAAAAAGTTTCAAAAATGTTCTCAAAAACTTTGATTCCAAAACCTTAATAGACTTACAAATAGAAATTAAAATGTTGAACCAATGCCCAAATTACGAACTTACTTAATATTATTATTTTTTAAATATTGGTTTTCTTAAAATAATCAATTCCAAAACTATTTAGAACATTAATTGTAATTTGAGATATTTATATCATCTAGAATCTAGATAATATCAGAACAATCAATTCCAAAATAATTAGAGGTAATTAGAATGTATCATATATGTTAGTTACTTCATGATTAGGAGACTAAATGAATGGAAGCAATTGTAGGTGTAGCTATACACTACAGCTAACTTGAGAAGGTCAGCGTGTTCCAACTATACACCATCATATAACGATATAATTTGTGTCTTTAACACGTCATTTTACGTCAAATAGATCATGACATACATTTATATAGTAAGTAGTAAGTCATAATAAGCGTCATATTATGACGTAAAATGTGTATTTGTGGTGAAATTAAAGAAAATAAAGTATCAATTAACTGTTTCAAAATAAGCATGGTGGTCAGATCAGCAGTATAAAAATGTCAACAAAACTTAAAATTATTAGAAATTATAAAATATTAATTATTTCTAAAATGACCTCACTAGTACGTTATATTAATGTCACAAAAAATAAGAAAATTATCATGTGAAAAAGTTATAAAAAGCAAATGTAAAACATAGATTAATATCCCTCCGTTACATAATTTAACCACCAAATTGTTTAGAAGTGAACAAATATTTATTCAAATTCCTTCGCTATGTGCTTTACTGCTGTTTTGATGTTTGATCGAGTTTGAATAATTTTTCTATAATTATTTGTTAAAAAAAACAAAAACGTTATAGTATTTTAGTCAATACATTAATCGGTTCACAATCCAACATAAAAATAATTCTTGCCACACGATTTAAATGATTGCTTTAAATGTAGCACACTTTAATATTTTTAGTTTCAAGAAACTTATCAATTCAATTAAATTTAAACCATAAAATGTAACTTTTTTAATAAAAAAAGCTAAATTTAAAATGTATCTGCACATAGTTTATTCCATTTTACAAAAAATCATCAAAATATAAGTGATACCACCCAATCTCTTAATTTAAGATACTAGCAAATTAAAAGAATATAGTAATAAATATAGTAAGTAATATTAAATGATAGTCAAAATATATGTAGTAGTTTCCAATCAATCTCATTTTTAAGATGTATGGTCAAATTAAAAAAAAGAGATTTTATTGCTTATTTATAAAACGTTATATTAATTAGTGGTCAATATACTTATGACATTCGTTCCAAATAAATTTAATGAGATAGGTACCAAATTTTGTAACACACAAACCATTTTAATTTAAATCAAAATAAGTCAAATATACAAAGCACCTAATAATGGTTTTCTGTTGTGCAAAAACACGGTAATCCGCGCGATCCGTCAAAAGAATTGCAATTTAATTAACATAAAAACTAAACACTTTTAATTTTGAATGGGAATATAATAATACTATTTAGGATTAAATTGATCATTAAACAATCTGCTTTCCGCAACAACTTTCTTTATTTGTGATTTATAGCTTATATATTTCCTTATTACTTATTACACTCGTTCTACATATAAATTGAACTTGATAACAAGTGGTGGTATCATGTTATTTGAATTATGACAATAAATAAAGTCCAACATAACGATTTGAATGACTTTTCAATAAAACATAATTATGCAATTCGCGAAGGTCGCAATAATTTATTAATAAAAACCCAAACAAACGCATCTGAACGGCATACACAACCTTATTAACCTTGCTCAAAATAATGCTTCTAATAAAAATTATTGCTTTTATATACTTTCCACACCCCGGTAAAATCTTTAACTTTTACTGTATATTCGTGTCTGCACACATACGCGATTCCACTATTTGCTAGATGGGTATTAATTAACAAGCGTGCATTATCTCTTGTTGTAATGACAATCTAATCGCATTACCATGAAGAAAGGCACGGAACAAACATCGCTTCCTTGCAAATCGCTCAATTTAAGAAAAAACGAGTTCAATTAAATAGAAATTATCAATCTTTGAAACCAATTAACTGCTTACTAAGCTTTTGACAGATGCAAGTAAAGTTTTAATATGCTAATAAAATATTTTTATGTATAATTATTATTACTTGTAATTATCATTTCACAAAACATAATTACAAATTAATAATATTTATATTTAACAGAAAAAGAAAGTTTTGTCCGTTTTATAGAAGTAACTCTTTGATAAAATTAGGGATTAAATAAATTACTAATGTTTAGTAAGCTCAGAACAAAGCAACATGTGCCTAGCTCCTTTCAGAATAACGCTTGTGCACATGCACGTGAATAAAAATTGTAACTTTAAAACAAGCGGTAGTCAGATAGACCTGTAGATATCAATTTAAAAATATTAGAATGTATACAATTGCGCTAATAAAATAAATTGCATTTTTTTTTTAAATTATCATGTTTTCCGGAGATATTAAAAATTTGAAATTCAGTAATAAAGTAGTAAATATATCAACATTTAGCGAGATTTTTACATCTCTCAACACTCTTCTTGAATACAAAATTCCGTAATATCTGTTTATCTGCATTAAACCTCACTGTTATAAAAAATGGAACACACTTAACTTTTGAAATAAATTGATCAAAAACACAAAATATGCACATTTGGTAAAATTGAGTAAACTTGAAAAAAAAAACAATTAATAGCGCTATCGTACACCTAAGAAATGTAAGTAATGTTTTAAACTGAATAAACAATCTCTTGTGTTCTTATTTGCAACAAATAAGAAATGCAATAAAATAAAATGAGAGTGGCTTTACTTTGTAACGAAGGAAACTAATAATTAAGATTATTATGTCTGAAGAAAATCAAGGTTTTTCTTTTTTTTTCACCATACGGAATAGACATCATTCCATTCCGAGCATGTTATTTTAATTTAATTAAGATTAATTTAACAAATAATCAGATGCTGTTATTTTATAATTGGTATTAACAAATAGAACAGTGTTGTTTTTACCATTCATTAATTTGGCTTATTTAATTAATTGAAAGGATGATGATGATAATAATAATAATAATCAAGGTGTAATTGACATAAGGTGTTGCTCGGTTAATATATATTGCACGGCAATTAGAAATCGGACGCAAATTAAAAGTGTTATAATAAATTATGATTGCTTTAATAAATTGAAATTGTTATGTGGAGTACTTATAAATTGGCAATTATACACTAAGAGCGCAAAATACACTTACTTATATACATTTTTTGCTGTTTCATCTGGACATTTCCGTAGTTTCTACGGAACTATTTTAATAGCCTTTTCGATTTGGCAAAAACCGCAAATGCTGTTTACGCATATATGCTTTTCTTCCAATAGGTTTATAGTTCAAAACATCTTTTCAAAATGTTCCAATTAAAAATGCAATAATATAAACAATCGTTTTCGAATGAAAACAACTAAATTTAATTGCGAAAACATCGTTTACTAAAACACTCCCATAACAGTTTTCTTACTTCCTATTTCGTTTGTTTAATAAGGATATTCATTTATTTTAAAAAGCGTTATTAATATTAATAATATTATTATTACAGCTATTGTTTTAGAAAGTCAATTAACACTCACGATTACAGATGCAGAAACAAATGCCGTTTAAAATAAATTACAAATATTTGTCTAAACTGTATTTTAAAATTATATTAATTTCATATTAATATTAATAAATATTATTCGGTAACGCTACTTTACGCAATATAAATTTCCCTTGCGGAAATTAACATATGTACTAATTATTATGATTTTTTCAAAAATTATAGATCACTGTGTTAAGTATTCAATTCTTAATACTAATAATTAATTTAAATATTATTCGGTAGCGCTACTAATGATACAAATCAACTGCTGCATACAAGTAATAAACTAATATAAATATGAATGCCTACTACATTTTAAAATTATTTATTACTATAGCCTTATTTCCTTATTTTTATTAGAAGTTATGTTAATTAGGTTTTGGCAAATCAACCTGTAAAGATTATTATTGTATTAGAAGTTATGTCTGATCCGGTAGCGCTACTGGGTAATATATAAATCTGTATTTTAAATTTCATTTCTGTGAATCGAAATTCCAGCACGATAAATTGTTTTGAAATCTCTACTTAAATTTGTAAGTTCCGATAACTTAATATATGATAAATAGTTGCAAATTTAGTGTTATTCAACTTACATTCCACATTTCTACTAGTTGACTAGTAGTATGCTTTAAAATTAAATATCTAATTGTACTTGCTACATATCATTTGACAAAGAAACTTAGATAAATATACAAACAATTTTGTTTAAATTGAGCATTTTTAAGAACCGGCAGGGCTACTGTTTTGTGTCATATTGAAAGCCTACCTAAAACTAGCTATCTTCGGGTGAACATAAATGCAATATGCTTTTTTCGCCCAAAAAAAAGAAAGATTTTATGAAAGTTTCGATAGATAAATTTGGTTAATAGAATCAAGTTTGTCTTAAAAACATTTATTTTTCTTAAAATTTATATTGTTACGTAAAGGCTGAAATAAACATACGAAGAAGAAAATAATGAACCATTGAAATCTCTAGCTACGGACAACTCCTATAACCGGACAGTTTAGAACGCACCGGCATACATTTATGTATTTATCTGACTTTCTTTTAAGACTCCTCCAATAAGCAGACAAAACTAGTTGCACCGTCAGTGTCCGCTTAATAGAGACATACTGATTAAAATTGTTTACATATTTAAAATCACTTATTTCAAATAATGTATACAGCCAGCATTTTAACTACAAGATGTAAAATATTAATAATATTTTTAATACATATAATGCAAAGATCGTGGTAAAATCATATAATATTTAATTAACGGACAACTTTATATGTAAATATTTGAATCACATTGCAACTGATTACTCGTCAGTTGTCATGAGCATATGTAGAACTTATAAAAGACAAATTGAAATTTTGCAAGAAACCGGTAGCGTTATTTTGAAAGTTACTAAAGCTACCGGATCTTTGATTTAAAAAAACCATTTTTAATAAAACTATATTTGCCCATTGCAAAATAAGCGGTAGCGCTACTTGTCAAATTGCTTTGTTTGATATTGTGCTAATTTTATTTACGTAACTATAATTGTAAATACCGAGATTTTAAATTAAAATCAAAGGATATATATATTTTCAATTTTAAGATCGAGGTAGCGCTACTTGCGAAATTATTTGCTTCAAGATTCTTTTTTTTTAATTTATTTAAAATAATATTGTTAGAATTTTAAGCAACCGTATTTGAAAACCTCGTTACAAGAAGGCCATCAAATAAAACTCAAATATTAAGATAATTTGTTTCTATTTTCTAATTGATTTTTTGCATCCAATATACAAAAAACAAACTTAATATATAAAGATATATGTACAAACATATTTCACGACGTAATTGCATCTATTTAAAATTTGAGATGTGAGATCTTCAATTGTGAATACATCAAAATGACAATATAAAAATTTAAAAAAAAATTAAGGGGTAGCGCTACTCGTCAAATCGTATTGTTTGAAATATAAACGATCGTTAAATTGATTAGTTTAAGATTGTGAAATTGATTTGTCGATTAATAATAATAATTTTGACATTTTAATCCTCTAAAATAATACATCAAGATGTTACAATCACTAACATTTTGGGTTTACATAGTACTCATCGATTTATTTAAAAATCAATAGTAATTTTTCTTCATTTTAATTAAGTATAATACTTTATCAACAAGGAGTGGATTACTACCCATATGAAACTACCACTAGAAAACAGTTTTTATTTATATTTTTCTAAGAAATTTTCCATGACTGGATATAAAAATAATTACTTTTTGTAATCAAACATGTAAAAATAAAACTAAAGTTGTTATTTTGTTTAATTAATTAGCTAGTTCTAAAAGATTTTATAAACATTGTAAAATGAAAGTTACATCTCGAGTTTGGCGTGGAGTAAATTCTATTATCGCCAGTGATCGTAGAAAAAATGATTAAAAAACTATTGTTATACCTCAATTTGATGTTATTGTATTCACGTTTGTTTGATCAATAAATATTAATAGTAGTGTAAAAGTAATATGTTTTGAAATTTAAAGTAATTTCATTGCATAATTGTTAGTATGCAGGAATAAATTGAAAACATAAAATTGTTTTACTATGCGATATTAAAGTATATTTATGTTTCACAAAGTAATGAGTGTTTTTTATTGATTGATCGATCAGATTCGGGGTCGCGGTTTGTACCAATTGCAATACATATAAAGCCATTAACTACCCCAGTAACAACATTAAGGTGTCATTACCCCTACAAAAATGTAAAGTATAAACCTGTTGCTATTTTTTAAAAGAAAATGTATGTAATATTGTTTTGTTATCAGTGAATCATTTCTGGTTTGGTTGATACGAGTATATCAGAAGGATTTGGTAAATTGTTGTTGCATTTATCACCTGTTTAATGAATAGTAATAATATAAATAATAATAAATGTGTTAAATGATTATGATTGGTTGTTACACAAATGCAGAGTATATAACTGGCGAAGTGTCAAAACATTCTTGACCAATGCACAATACCAATTTAGATAGAGTAAATCAATTATGAAGGAATGTGTTGCTGTACAGGTGGTGTCGCATAGAAATAATAGTGATTTACATATGTAATGACATTGTTTATAAAATTGAAAATATTAGCCGGCCTTCTCAGGAATGCTGTAAAATGCGTCTCACCTAAATTAGTGCAGGCACGTTTATCTTGCAAGCCGAGATTTTCCTGAGGTAATGCCGTGACGAGTATTTGCCTGAGGTGTTGTATGGAGCTGCTGGGTATACCTCGACCTCCCATTTCAAATAAATAACTTAACACATAATGTTGTATCGGTTTCCTAACTAACTACGAACGCACGCCGATGTTGAACTGGATATATTGGAATGCGCGCGCTTCTCACGTATTATGAATATTAATTATTTACGACACATAAAGCTGACTCAATGGAAATTAATAACAAAAAATTGTTAAATAAAAAGCGATGCTACCGACACAACCTTAACATATTTCCAGCCATCAAAATTGTGTATTCACGCCCACTCGAACATCGCGCAGCTTTGCACTGATTCAAGTCCAACACCATACTAAATATTATAGCAAACTTGTTTGTTTATATTACAATAAATTATCGCCGCATTAACGACATCTGTTTGATAATGCAAAAATCAATAGATGACTTGTACATGCAACGAGGCCAGGTAATTATATAAAAGCATAAAGCTAACAACACAAATACGAAATGCGACAAGAAACGCACCGCGCTCATCCCACAGCTTAACTGAAAATACTTTATATGAATACCGGATACATTTTACTATCAACTTCTAATTTCTAAATCGCCTTTGCTTCGCAGATACTGCATATTATGATAAGATAAGGATTGCTTTATAAAAGGCCTGTTATATTATTTATTATTACAACATTCAATCTAATCACTAACTAATTGAGTAATTGGATTCCACAATACTCATCTATTATCTAAGCGGCCCTTAATGCACCTAACTGTTATCTTTCTTACTTATTTCAAGGTCTTATCTTCGGCCAAAACCAGCGATCGCGTAAAAAAAGTAGAAAAGATTATTTATTTGAATGTGTTTTGATAGTTTTATTGGCTTCTTTCTCAATAATGTTGCTCGTAAATTGCAATAAAAAGCAAGGAAATTTCCTAACAAACTAAACTCTAAATTTTATAATAATAATTTAATCAAATCGAATAATCTGTTACAAAGCTAGGAAAAACACTATACACGGTGTATCGAAGTCGCGTATGTATGACCGTAAAAGAAGTCGAAATGAAAGAATAAAAAAGTTACTTTTTAAATGTGAAATTTCTTGAAAACACTAAATAACCCTTGTAAAGTTGTTTTGTCGATTACTAAGCAAGAATACTTGATTAAAACGTTTATTTGGTTATTCCCTTCGACAGAAGGTACAAAATATGAAATTTGAAACTTTCGACGATAAAAATTAACTTGTTTGTTTTTCCATTTCGACTATTTACGGTCATATCATATCAATGGGGCACGAATTGTAATACATCCTGTATTTCAGAAAACTGCAGAAAAACTAAACTTCAAAAATAGAGCATCTGAGAATGATAAGTTAGTAAAAACCAAATACAAAAAATTTACAAACATACAATAACTATTAAATTGCAAAAAAAAAACAAAAAGACTATTATTTCAGTAATTGTAGATTTAGTTATCATTCATTCTGAAAATAATAAAAATTAAAACTCCACAAATATAATAAGAAAAGTATATATTTCAACTTATCTTATTCACAAACCATGTATACATTTCGACATTTATGTGTTATTATGATATTATATTATATCATAGCCGGATACCTAGACCATCGACGGGAGGCGACGGGAAAAATCAGGCAATTCCATCAATTTGTGTTTTAACCATCGATATACATAGGTAATTTAATTTTTCAATGATAACGTGCCATATACATCAGAACCAGGCAAAATTAGCAAAACTTGGGCAAATTAAAAAGCCTACAAAATATAGGTTAATCACAAATTCATTTAATAAAAGATCTCAATCTTTATATAAAACCTGATTTCATCAAACAAAGATAAGATTAAGATTAAGAAACATTTTAAAGATTATTTTGCCTTTTTCAGATATCCTACGAATATTAAGATAGTGACCATATACAATTGTTGCCTAGTTGAACAATACTTCCCGGATAAATGCAAACAAGGAACTGTAGTTATAATTTTCAGAATGAACATTTTGCAATTACAGGTTTTGAATCAATTAAGGGAGTGGAGACTGACTCAAGCATCTAAACACAAAATTTCGAAATCGTAACAAAAACTATCAAAGAGATTTAATGTTGGATAGACTAGATAGATAGATTACCGTGTTTAGAACCCTATCATGTAAGAATATTGTCTTTCGGAAAAGGAAAAATGCTCCAAACTATACAGTTCAGTTAGAAAAAATTTCGAAATGTTGTTGCGCCTTATCAACTTGTTGATCGTGGTAAACAATGAAAAATATTTCAGTTTCACAAACTCGAGATCGTGGTAAACAATGAAAAATATTTCAGTTTCACAAACTCTAAGATAAAAAGCAATAATAGTTTCTACACGAACGATTATAAAAATATCCTTGATGTGAGATTGAAAAGCAAATGTTTTTTTTGGTAAGGTGTGCAATTTCTGAGACTGCGCAGCCCTACATTGATGTTGTTAGAAAAAAAGCCTTAAATGCAGATCGTTATATCCATCTAAACTGCTTCAGTTTTTGAACACACATCATGTTGATGATGAAATAATGTTTTGCCTAGATTGTTTTATGCCATTATGCGAGAATCGTAAGAAAGTAGCATGAGAAAAACTATCAACTTTGTACCAAAAATAGACAATTACTTCAGGTTCACTCGTCCAATCAAAGTTAGGTTTTTTGGACAAATCAACCTTTATAGTTTATTGCCTATTCATCAAATTAAAGAGTTTTGTCAAAAAGTCTATCTGTACTGTACAAAATTTCTGTACTGCTTATTTCAATTCGTTCATCTCAGAGCAAAGTGTTCCGTAAGGCTATCACCCTATCTATACAATATATTTTCTTTCGATATATACAACCGTACCTTAACGCATTTCAAGTGCTACTTTTCTTCATAGTATGCGGTCAATGCTACAGGTTACTATGTCATTAGTTAGCTAGTTTAAGTCGTTAATTATAACGATAAATGCAGCTATAACTAAGAACACAAAAGTTATTTAACAAATGGATTCTTCTTGTAAAACCTCTAAAAATAAATCTCTTAATTCCTTAATCTTAACCCCATCCTCAGTATGTTAGTGTCTTTGTGTAAAGTTGATACTTACTTAATGTATTTTCACACTTTATTTATTAATATAAAAAAATAAAGAAATCGATTCTGAATTACTTCTCCGTACATTTTAAAAATTCGAGCAAAGCTACTCTATACCATTTATATGTTGCCGAAAAAATTTTACTTCAAAAATTATCATTTTCAACAAATAATACTTAATTAATTTATATGGCAGTAGCAGATAATAAATAAAAATTATTTATTTATCAATAACTATACTTTTGGATTATATTAAAATTGTACAGAGTAGTTAGTTGATTTGACAAGCAGTTGCTATTTAATATTTATTGAAAATCAAATAAAATCTTGCATTCCATTCCACTTAATTAATACAATGGATGTAATTAAACACGTATTAACTGGGTTACCGGAGTCAGATATTCCAAATAATATCAAATCATACCAATTATGTTAAGAGAATTTTAATAGGACGGTCATTAATGAAAATAATGAAAGAAGGCAGGACTGGATTATGATTTTTGTACGTTTAATGCACAAAAATTGCTAGAATACGTGTACATATTGGGAAGAAGATGTAAAAGTGAAACTCTATATAAAGGTCATTCAATGTTTTTCATGTCAGAGATTTGGCCACGGTGTTAAACAATGTAGAAGCAAATTAAAATGCCAAAATTGTGGTCAGGAACACAAAAGTAAAGATTGCACAAATAATTCAACATTATTTTGTGTGTTATGTCGTAAATATGGTCACAATAGCTACATATAAGAAATTTCCTATATACAGTGAAATCTCCGTTAAGTGAACACTGACGGTGCAACTAAATTTGTCCGTTTGTTGGAGGTCAGATAAATACATAAATGTATGCCGGTGCATTCTAGACTGTCCGATTATAGAAGTGGTCTGCTTATTGGAGGTGTCCACAACTAGAGCTTTCACTGTATTTAAAAAGTCTAGAAAAAAATAATATTAAAATTGGTAATGATTTTTTAAGATCAAGATTTGAATGTCCAAATTCATATTACGGCTTTCTAATGTTTTGACATAGATTTCCCAACAACAAGTGTTCATTCTGAAGAATAATCATTCCCGATTGGTAGTTTAAATAGAATCTGTGTAGGGTCTTCGCAACAACAAAAACGACACTACAATGAAACAAAATCGGTAGTTTTCAGTAATTTAAACTTTAACAAAATGAATAAACAAATGACAAATGAACCCTTAAGTCCCTTTTCAAAATGAAATAATGAAATTGATTATTTAAATGAAATTAAAATCGATGTACAAAACATTTAGTTCTTCTGAAATTGCAAGTATTAAGAATTTTAAACAGAATCCTTCGTAAATAATAAATAAAAATTATAAAATACGATTATTGTAATGAAATACATTAAATAACTTGAAAATACATTTTGGAGTTAGTAGTGAAACCTGGTTTAAACCAGATAAGAATATAAATTTGAATAATTGAAGAAGGCTTCTTATTCAAGCACGAGTCTGTTTTGGCCACGAGCCGCATAGAGATGAGAATAGTTTTTCGAATGAGAATTATGCATTTTTCAATATAGTATCAACTTTATTTCAATCAAACCTACAAAGCAAAAATATAACATTGTTATGGTCAAAAGGTTCATATGGAAATGTACATGTGGATGCTATTGGAGAAGTGTTTTCTAGTATGTTGTCCGTTAAAATGTAGATTTTTGGA
The DNA here is from genome assembly GCA_030264575.1 of Tachinus sp. AB-2021. NCBI lineage: Eukaryota > Metazoa > Arthropoda > Insecta > Coleoptera > Staphylinidae > Tachinus > Tachinus sp. AB-2021. Next base: position 26,483 of record JARJEC010032029.1, read on the forward strand.
AATCTACTAAATAATGATTAAAGTATATATGTCTGTTCTTGTAAATATCCAGCAAAAGAAGCTGCAGTATATCCTCTAGAGGGATTCAGGTGGTCTGTTCCTTATTCAGATATATTTTGCCTATTTTATAAAACAGCGTATTCCAAAGTACAAGTATAAAAACAGTCACAAATGTCAAATTTTATACTTGATCGTACTTTCATCAAAGATGAACTCCACTCTGGACGCCCAAGAAGTGTCACAACAAAAATCAGAAATATTCACCAAAATCCATAGTTTGCTGTTACAAAATAGACAAATAAAAATGATCAAAGTAGCTAATATCGTAAATATCTCAAAAGAGCAAGTCTGGAATATAATAAAATAAAAATTTAATACAAAACAAGAACACACACAGTCAAGGATGTGCTATTTAATATAAATTTGTATAAATGTGTAACGATTGCATGTGAAAATGTTAAACTTTTACAGATGGGTAATGTAAAGTTAATAATGTTGTATGCTGACGATGCTGTTATAATTTGTGAAAATGACTTACAGTATGCTCTAAACCAACAGAATGTTGCAACAAATGAAATAAATCTCTGCATAAGTGTGGCAAAACTAAAATCATGATCTTTAGTAAGGCAGCGATTGTATAACAAGTTTGACCGGTGAACGTTTAGAGCAAGTGGATGATTTTATGTATTTGAGAAAAATGTTTAATTAAAATGGCAGTATTGATGGAAAGATTGAAATGCATCATGGAAAATAGTTGGAAGTATGTGTATGATTGCAAAACATGTATATAAAAGTGTATTAATACTAATTTTGCTGTATGGGTGTAAAGCATCTGTATGAAACACAATAGTAAAGTAAATGCGGTTGAAATGGGGTATTTAAGAAGTGTATGTAGAAAGACTCATATGGACAATGTTAGGCATGAGTGGGTAATGAATTAATGTGAGTGGTTTGAAAGTAACACTGATAGATCAGTACGAATAAAATACATTATGTTGATCATGTTGAGAAAATGAGCGAGTCTCGAGTAACAAAGCAAATTTACAATGGAGAAGTATCTGGAATGAAAGGCAGGGGTAGACCATGTAAGAGTTGGTTGGATGTTGGAAGTGAATGCGTGCAAAGAAGAAAAATTAAAATTGCAATGAATAAGGAGCGTGCATGACTAGATGTATGCATATTGTAGAAATGAAAGAAGTATGTAATAATGGAAAGATGTGGAGAGAAATAGTAGAAAGTAAGTTTTAAAAACTCAAAGGTTGGCTATTGTATATTCTATAAATGTTTTTAATATTTTATAGTTAAGTTAGGTACTAAAATAATTATAATAAATATTTAATGAAACTAAAAATAACATGAATGTCGCTATGAGTACCCTATACTTTCAGATGAAACAAAACACTGAAACACCTTTAGTTTTGTTACAAAATATTAAATAAACATAAAATTTACTCAATCAATGAACTATATTGCTCCCATACGTTACCTAGAGTCTCAAAAGAAATAAACTTTTATACACAAAATGGAGGCGCAACATTTGACAATTTCACACTGAGTGAGTCGTAGCGACTACGTACGGTTAAAAGCTAGAATTAAAATTCCCCTAAACACATTAACAACGCAATAAGCTATAATACAAAGACCAGCATGCTAAGGTGCTGTGCATTTAGGTTAGCTGCCGCAATGACACAACACATTGTTCAAGAAAATAGAAATCTACAAGATGTGTCTATACATGAAAAAGGATATTCAAAATATCTTATATAGACCTAATTACTAACAAGAAGGTTCTGCAACAACTTAGAATACATAGAATAATAAGTAATGAAGAGTAGCTCCGCAATCTAAGAGCGTAGTCTTATTGGTCCACAAATTAATTTTTTAGAAGAGCAATCAACAGAGTAAAAGTAATCATAATCGTCAACTTTCAAAAAAGACAAGAAAAAATTCTTTGTTTCTATATTTATTAATTTATATGTCAGTAGCAGATATTAAAAGAATTCAAACTCCTTACGCTTCGTAGTTCATTAATTAAAAAAAGTTTTTTTAATTGGTTTAATACAGTGAAATCTCCGGTAAGCGGACACTGATGGTGCAACTAATTTTGTCCGCTTGTTGGAGGTGTCCGCTTAAAAGAAAGTCAGATAAATACATAAATGTATACCGGTACATTATAAACTGTCCGGTTATAGGAGTTGCCCGCTTATTGGAGTTGTCCGCAACTAGAGATTTCACTGTAGTTCTATTCAATAAATCGTTCATTTGGTCACTGCTGCTTAATCAAACTAGATTATTATACTCGGCAAATTGTTTATTTTTCAATAATAAAAAACTAATTATTGTATTTGTCAATACCAGCAATTAAATCATTTCATTAATTCGTTAATAACTATGATTTTTTATAGTTTTAAAATTGTACTCGGTAGTTAAATTATTTGGCAATAATTGCTACTGGATATCTAATAGGATTGTTTCGATCCAAAGTTTGTTTATTTCTTATGACCTGCTATTTAATCTAAAATTTTGTGATTTCTACATATTTCAAATATAAAATTACTTCATTCCAACTTTGTACAGCAGCATATAATCAAACTAATTTGGTTCAGTCCATATTAACTTGTTACAAAAAACTAATATTTATTAAATAACTTAAACTACAAAGGCAAGATGATATTTTTTTAGCTTTCGCGTAGACTGCTCTAAAAATTTTTAATAATGACTGTAAACTTCTATCTAATAGTTGGCAACACTTAAAATCTTCAACCAATCTGTGAAATAGTTTGTTGTTAGCGGAAGTTAAAAAATATTTTGAAAATCGTGCGGTTATTAAATTTCTACACATGAAAGAATTGAAAGGTGCAAAAATCTTTGCAGAAATAAAGGGTGTATTACGTGAATGTGCATCATTACATGCAATCATAAAAAACTGTGCGGCAAACTTTAAATGCAGTCGTATATCCATCCAAGATGAACAATGCTATGGATGTCCTAGATAATATGGTAAACATCTTAAATGAGTGAGTCCGGAATATTATAAAATAAGAATTAGGATGGAAAAACTGTCCGCAAGTTGAGTGCTAAGTTTGCTTGTATGTTAAAAGGTGCACCTATTGGAGATAAAGAATTTGCCAATCAATCTGGTTTATCCAATGAAAGACTTTTAGAGTGATTAGATTTTTTTATTTGAACGTGCAAGTCTCTTTAAAGAAAATAAAATAAAATCCTAAAAGAGTTCAGAGATACAATACTCTTCCCTATCTGTAACTGACATTTTTTATTCATTTTAAAGAGCTTGTCACAGCCATTATACTACATTCATATCCACCGTGAAGTCGAAGTAAACAAACAAAACTGCACGATCGGTAAAAGTAAAATTTCATACATAGATGCATAGTAAAATATTTGCGTTGTATAAGCAATTTGGAAACCAGATGAGCCCACTACGTAAAAGATGTAAAATAACTCATTTAGGTGTAATTAAAGAAGTTATTTTAAATGTCTATAAAGCAAAAATCACAGGCAGAAATCCTAGATGATAGAAGCACTGTAGAAATTATCATCACGACCCTGTCCCTGTTGTATTCGAGCTCTGCACGTGAACAACACATGCATTTGTATATTTCGACTCCACGGTGGTTTGAGGTTAATATAGCCAATGGGAATTTTAAATGCATTATAAATCATTTGTGATAATAAAATTTTACCTGAATGATGTGTGCTTTTCCACATTTTATGGCTAGTATAAATATTTTTCTTAATATCAACACTTGTAAACTTATAGATTGACTATGTGATTTTTACTTATAAACTTATTTTAGGTTATAAGCAAATAAGCAATTGTGTAAAGAGTAACAACTTTACTTTAATTTAATATATGACATTTTGCGCGTTTACTTGAATATTATGATGATTATAATAAATTTTTATACATTTTTTCTTTAAATAAAATGTTGCAGTATGCAAATGAATCAATTCTAATTCGAATCATTAAAATTTGCCGCATTTTTCAGCAATGGCTCAAAGACCAATGGTTGTATTTCCCTCCAATTCTTACTTCAAAACAAATGTAGATTAAAATAAAACTTACTACATTTATAGCTTGTTGATAATACCATACATTTTTAATCTGATAGTGTAATAAGAATTAATACAACAAGAGGTGAGAATTAACATATTAGTTATATTAATGTAATTGACTTAATAATTAAATAATATTAAATGTATTCTTTGCTTATTTATGCATATTGACTTTGAATTTGTAGGTTACGTTTACTGATATATATATATATATATCA
>JARJEC010032088.1:0-11123 GCA_030264575.1 Tachinus sp. AB-2021
ACCAGGCATGTACCTACATTGTTTTTACTCTAAACTAACTACGCTACTCAAAATGGGATTAACAATTACTTGTATTGGAATGTTTTGGAATATTTGGGTTGCTTCAATCCTGCAATACATAAAATTGATGACTGATTGGTCAAAAATAACCTTTTATTAATAATTGAGAAAAAATCATCGTTAGCCAACTAAAATTTCACTCTCAGATGACTATCACTATCGGCAGACTCTATAATTGAGAGACAATATCTCTACTGTCTGCAGACAATTATCTATTGATCATTGACTAACTATATCTGTAATTTCAGTTAGATAGCGTAAAACGCTAGTTAAAGATTCCAATCATAATCAACTAACAAAAATAGAATGGTCCATCAAGTTGTTTCAGAAGTCACCTTATACGGTTGATATCATCAAAATTGAGGCAATTATGTAAAATATAAAAAATTGCTCTAATATAAACAGTCAGCCAGCTGTAATGGCTAAAAATATATAGTTATGTGTTACCATATACTGTTGACAACAATACCAGTTTACGCCAGATTCTTTGTTGCTGTCCCAAAAAGATTTAGTACGATTGGGAGCAGTTACTCTAAAAAGTTCTATAAATTTGAGAAATAAAGTCAACTGTTAAAATACCTCAATTGTTTGTTTATCTCAATGCTACACATATAATCTGAAAAAAATCTTAAGTTATATTAACAATAGGTCAGAGTTGCCTATACATACAATTTTTGATCTATTATTAAACTCTTATAATTCACCAGCAGCCAATTATGTTTCTGTTCAAATAAAATAATGGATTCCGTTAGTCAATGCCGATTGTAAAGCTAGAGTTAATCAACAATAGAGATTCTATCTGGCTGCAATAGTTCATAAATTCAAACTCAGTTGGCCAACAGTTTCCATCATCGCTCGACCATGAAATGATATCTCAATCTATACCAGCATATTTCTTATTAATTTTATAAATTTAACTTTCGGTACAAAAAAATATGTTAACATGGATTTTCATTAAAAATATTTATTTTGGATACAGCGAATTTTTAAAATACACATAATTATTGATAGATCAAAAATTATTAATTTAAATGTGGTAAGTTTGGATGATCTTCCGCAAGGTGTCTCCTTAGTTGATCTTTAAATTCTAATTTATATGCACAGATTGCGCAGTGTTTATGGTGCGGTCGTTTTCTGCATTTTTGAACATGCGTCCTCATTTTATTCAAAATATAGTAACCAGTTACACACCTTCCACAATTGTCTAATCTTCCTAAAAAGCAATGTTGATTAATACCATAGTTCTATTAATGATAGAAATGGTATACTCAAACTCAAAAATAATTATTATATGCAGGAGACTGATGGAAATTAAATAATACAATAGTAGAAAACGTTATTTTATTATTTGCAGGATTAGAAATTACCATTTTAATCAAAATTATAACAGCTGAATATTTATTCTATCAATAAGCTAGCAGAAATTTAACTCTACCTTCAACGCTCAATTACAAGAGATGCGTAAGACAATATGGACTTCCTCACTCAATTTTCGAGTTTAACAATAATATTGTAACACAATATTACAGCTGTATATCACAGGACAAAATAAAATGTGAAGCAATATTTTCTCGCTAGCATTTAACTGCTCTTGAACGTGGTTTACTCGTACATTAAATATAGCCGGACACAGGTTCAAACATTTTTTCTTGCTCAATTTTTTAATCAAGTTGGAGTACGGAAAAAATATTCTACCTTTGTATTCACTCAAAATTATCGCAGTAAAGCTTATCATTATTTTTTTGTCAATTTAAGGTGACCAAACTCATCAAATAAATAGGAATAAATAGGCAACATTTTAAATAATAATTTATTATCTGATGTAAATTATAATTAACATGTATAATAGTAGTGGCATTTCAATAAATGCTGCTTTAAATTATGTTTGAATTTGGTACGAAATCCACAATGAGAACATATTTGGTTAGGTTCCTTTCCGCACTCGTAACGCAAGTGCCTGATTAAGCTTTTCTTGTTAGCATAAATCTTTCCGCACCGCACACACGTGAGTCCTAAAAACCAACTTCAATTAATACAACTCCTGAATACCATCTATCTAATTAAATACTTTTCTTATTTTTTACATTAGTTGTGCGATGATTTTAGATGAATTCTGTAATTTCCTTTTTGGTGGAATTTCTTTGGGCACATCGAACATTGGAACATCGGTTCCTTTCCGCATTCATACTTTATGTGCCTATACAGCGAGGATTTTTTTACGTAACTTCTAAAGCACTTTGTACATTGATGTTTTATTTCTTCTCCTGAAATATATATTTTCATTAAATTTAAGCTGTTGGTATATTATTTTCCCAATATTTGTATCCCCGTAACATAATAAAATTAGAATTATTTTATGTAGTATATTTGGATAGCAGAAAATAAGACGATAACAGAAAATCAGATCAAAATTTTGGTGATCATGGAATGGTTTTGGTGGCAATATCGTTCCTTTAATTAAACATGTAAGATCTTCAAATATTGCAATTAATAAAGTTGAAAATTAGAGTATTCTAATTATTAAATAATAACCACGTCATTACTTGATATTGAAAATATCTACAACCAACAATAATACCAGATTAGATATCCAACGGCCGTCGTCAATTGAGCAATCATTTACAACTATCTCGGTAGCGCAATTGGCAGAGCATTGGACATGTAATCTGAAGGTTGTGGATTATTTAATAATTATAATATTTCTAATATAAGTTTTTATTGCAATCAAAATTATATTGTTCACTTTATGACTTTTTCAAGTTACTTCAAAATATGAGTAATACAGGGTATGGCAAAATGATTGCCACGATTTCAATCGGTTATTGCTCGGCTCTTGGGAGGGGTTGAGCAATGGGAGTGGTCTCTTCGTGTTTGTGTTTGCAATTAGCAACATGACTTAATCCGAAATAAAGTGTTCGTGAAATTTTAACAAGTAATTCCAAAAATTTCCGTATAAAATTATTGTTGTACGACAGTGTCGGTAGTTAAATGAAAGACATTTTTTATTTATTAGTATGACGATCCCAATTGATCAAAACTAGTCATGGTTTAATAAATTTCATGATAAGATATATAAAAAATTGCTTTATTTATTAAATAGATTGGGTTTTGTTTTTATTCACATCACTAATCAGAGCAACCATTTGCCGCACCTTGTACCTTGTATATTCAGTTCCTAGTACTTATTGTATAATGTTAAAATCGATATTGATAAATTTGTTGGACACAAATGTCACGATTGTTCTGGAAATTATACAAGATATTGTTAAAAAAATTCTGACAATAAGAAAAAGTATACAAGATATTGTAAGAATATTTCCGACAATAAAATAAATAAAATATTTTTCTATAAACTTAAATGCTATACGGAATTTCTTATAATTTCTACAGTGTCTAAGTGAATTTGGTCAAGTATTCGAGATCGCCTTCAAATTTGCCTAAAAATTATTTAAAGTTTGTCACAACATTTTTCTTTCAAATAATACTATAGAATTTGTCCAGAATTAAGGTTTAATTTTTTTATAAACAATCTCTCAAGTTTTTGCTCCAAATACTTTTAAACATTTTTTGGCATTTATTTTAGTTTTCTAAAAAAACTATATATTTACGTTATAATGCAACTCGGACTCATATCATGAACATCGACATGAATAAATAAATATCAAAACATAAATACAAGCATTTCAAAATTTCTAAAAAGTCGGCATCGCTTAATGCCAATAAACTGATTCAGAATCTTTAATTTGATTACATTAAAATTTCATTTATTCGAAAAAAATCAGTAAATTTTTATTACACATTTTAGTAGAACATAGTTTAAAAAAGCTTGAGAAAAGATGGCCAAGTATGGGCAATGATTCTAGAAAAGAAATAAATGTTCATCTTAATTTTAGTTCAAAAATGTATGTATAGCCAATCATTAAAAATTAACACAACCTTATGAAGGTACGCTTCGAAAGCTTTCCAAAATCCTTAAACAAAATAAGACTAAACAAATAAGAAATTAACAATTTATAGCAAAATTTCAGATAAACATAAACATGAACACCTTATACCAATAAAGTACAAACCAATGATCTACAGAAGAATGTCAAAAATTGAGAGCAAGTAATGAGGAAGATAACAAAAACAAAAGATGCAAGACACAAAAAAATTTAAGAGTCAATAAAATAAGAGCAATACTAAGGCAAAAATAACACTGATAAAGTAGTCGAGGTGACTAACAAACCACTTAAATATAATAGAGCAAAGAAAAAACGGAGTAAAAAAGAAATTTTATATATTACAAATTGACTGTCCTGTGAAACCCATGTGATAAACGAAACGTGTGCATAGGTCGCTCATGCATCACATGGGATGGATTTGTAATATATCATAGTTCAAGATCACCCAAGATCATATTTATTAGACACTTGATTTTGTTTTTTTTTAGCAATTTCCCAACATGTATAATACCTCATCCTGCAAATTATTTCGTTTTTCTAAAAACCTGATGTAAAAATGATGTTTACCAGTTGAAAGCATAGGTACCTATTTACCAAGAAAAACACTTGGGCGTACAATTGTAATTTTTTTATGAGAGTCAACGTTTGAAATGCATTAAATTTAAATTATAAATAATAATCTTATATTTTTCAAAGTCATGAAAATAACATAACCTAACTTTAGTAGAGAGCCATGTCCATAGATTCACTGCGCAGTTAGAACGAACATATAACAGAAACTTTTGGGCCAGCTGCTTATATATTTATTTTCTATGCTTTAAAAAATTTTGTATAATGTAACTAAGATTGTTTATATTGTATACAATTTACTGCTGCGATAGTGTTGTGCCTACACGCATTTTACAAACTAATTATAAATTTCTGAGTTCTGAATTATATGGTTGGGGTCAGCAAAAATCGAATCGTTTCGAAAAAAGTTCCAATCCTACTCACAATAAAAATCCGAATTTTAGGTACCTATTTACAGGCAGAGACCGCGTTGACTGATCTCAAACTAGTTTCCGAATAGTCGACGAGTGTTTTAGTTCAAAATTATTATAATTCCGTTCTCGAACTGGTTCGGAACCAGTGGGACTATTTGGAATATTCCTGATGTCAGAGTTACTACTATTGTGACCTTTATTGAAACACAGATAAACAATTTGGGTTACAGATAATCGGGATTATTAAACAGACAAATTTAAAACAAAGTAACATAATGAACAATAAAAATATTCTTAAAACGTAAATTCTAGCCGTGCTCACAGGCTCAATGATTCATTATTAGAAACAAAAATCTAAAACGGAAATGATAGAAAAAAATTGATAAAATAATATCCTAGGTAGGTGCCAAATTCTTTTTTTTTAATTACATAATCGATCTTTGAAATAGAACTTCCTTATAGTTTTCAATTATTTGTTGATTTATTTTGCATTTTTGTTTATATATTAAAAAAAATGGGTCGGCATCAGCGCCATTTATGGTGAGTAGTTTTTGAGCACAAAAATGTTTTAAATTGTATTACGTTTGAAGATTTTTTTTAGAAATATTATAGAAAATCAAAGAAAATATTATAACCTCAAAAAACGCTTGTAACACATTTCCTTGTTAAGTTACAAAAAGAGTTTCAGACAAAACGTGTTTCAAATATTTTGGGATTGGACAAAAATAAAAATCCAACCAATAGCAGCAAGATATATAAGAATCACCATACTCTCGTGGCGCACAAAGAAATGTTGATGGATTATGGAAAAGAACCCTATATCAAAGATTTTGCCTCACAATCCATATTGTAAATATGTATGACAAACTTTTTGAAGCAGGTTGAGAGGCCAATTATCATAAATCATAATTTTGTCCTATACATTTACTGGTTGATTAATTTGACAAATCTGATGAGATAATGTAGAAACACTCACTTTTTTATTTAATACACATATTATTCATAATATTTCACGAGCTACTGAATTTTTTATAAATAAAACAACTTTTTATAATTGTTTTATTTATAAAAATGCAATATCACATAGTAAATTCTACCACCATTCGATTGAATTTTTTAGTTCTAATTTTGGCAGTAACCAATCAAAAAATTTGAAGTTTGACAAATTTTATTAGATGTTCTATGTGGACAAAACCCAAAGAGTTGAATTTAATTTTCTATTTATGTTTTGTAGATTTATCAAATTAACAAAAAAAATAATCTTCGATGGAAGAAAGTAAATTTATTCGGTGGTGCGTTTCAATAAATCCCAAAAAACGGAAAATCTGAAACACTTTCTTAATTATCTAAATATTCGAAATTATAAAAGAGCTACGATATTCATAATTTTCTGTATAATCAAGCGTACTGAATTGAACGGCCCGACGAGCATTTGACAAATCTGGGGACAATTATTTTTCAAATATTTTTCAGTTTTCACTTCCGAGTGGGAGACAACAACCCCATTACGGTTTATTGCTAAAACTTTTTGCAACTGGAAAATAAGTACCAAAAAAATCACTAGCTCCTGAACTATGCGTGATAAAAAAATTATAATACAAAATGGAGTTGTAATTAAAGTTTTACTTATGCTGTGTGGTCCAAGCACACTCACTTCTTTTTTATAATACAACACCCTGTATATTTTATTTTTTACTTCCTGATTAATTTAGAAGACCCATGAATTTTAAGTCACACTTATCTAATCTTGACTTTAGATATTTGAAAGATAACTTGAGAATTCTTTATATAAACCTCTTCACATATCAACAATAGCATTACACAAAATTACTTAACTCATTATTTAGTTATTTTTCTCAAACGTCCATGGAAGTAATTATTGGAGGATAATTAAAATAACAAAGAATGTAAAAAAATATTTGTTAAGAGTGCGTTTCGGCGTTCAATGTAGTTTTAAATTAAAAGTTTCCGGTTAAACCAAAAGTTATATTCTTAGATATGTAGACATTAAACGGAGGCGTTTTTAACATTGACCTTTACAAAAAAAATTAAAAACGTAAAAAACATTATTCTTTTATTTAATATCATCAATATGTTGTTTAGCAAATGATTGATGTGATCAAATGTGAATGTTTAGGTACAGTACAGTTTGTTATAAATCAAATCAAATCAAATATTTACTATGTATGTAATTAGAAACACATTTAAGGCTCAACTTATTTGATTTCTTTAGCTACTTAAATAAGTTGATGGAGATGATTTTGTGTGGTGTTTCGAATGAGCATTAAATTTGAGTTAAAATTAAAAGTTGTAAAAGTCTATGGTCAGTTGCAGATTAATAATGAAATAATTAAATTATTAGTTCCGAAGGCGCCTTATAAGCCGTTGGTCCTATCAAAACCGAGCTATCACAAGCCATAGGTAATAATGTAAATATAAATAAATTAAAAAAATATATATATATATAAATACAAATCACGATATTCGATTCAAAATATATAATAAAAATTACATTTATCTGATTTTTAAACAGCATAAAACAGCGCAAACATAATATTCATGGTCGAATACTTGACGTAATTCTGACATTCTCCGCAAGAGCACAGCACAAGGTGGGAACAAGTTGTCTAAAGACCTTGAACTACGTATTAGATTACGTTATTTACATTTATTACTACACCAGCATTATTTACTGCGCATAAAATTTCATTTTTTATATAATAAGCAAATTGATGCAAATAAAATTTGTTACCACATAAAATAATGATTTCTAATTCAATCTAAAGATTTACTTTTAATTTATACCCAAATAACATTTTGCCTGATAACCTAACCTAACCTAATATATTCTTTATGGGTTTTTGGTACACGTGTAAACAATTTCATTTTCAAATTCTAAAATATTCTGTAGATTTGCATGAACAAAAAATTTGACAATTCCTTATATAATCGCCAATATTATGCCAACTATGACCACACGTCAAATTTTTGATGATTTTCATTTTATTTTCACAAATGAAATTGAAATTGAATTTAAGATAAATTGGCAAAAACAAAGATAATTGATTAATTAACTTTATAAACAATATATTCTAAACTACAAAATTGTATTTTTTTTAAAGTTACTTAAATTTTTGGCTACTTTTTTGTCCAACATCTCTAATCTTCCGCAAACTGAAAATTACATTTTTGCAATTGAAGGGAAACCAAGTAGTCCATCAAGACAAATTGTTGAAAAGATACCAAAAACTGTTCACATCTAGTAGCAATTTACAATTCTTTTGTGTTATGATCATTGTGTGATGTTTCTTTTTGAAAGGTTACTGCATGGGATAACTCAGAAATTTAAAAATAAAAAATTATTGATTAAAAAATTCTGTAGTTTTGCGCAAAAATAAATAATTCGGACGAGTAAAGTGATGTCCTCATAATTAAAACTATATTTTAAAAGCGAACAAAATAAAATTTCGACAAGTAGATTATTTGAACTTGAAATATTGAATAAAACTTCCGCTTTTTGAAAGATATTTAATTTCAAAGAAAGTTTCATGTACATAATCAGCTGTTAGTCGAGCATATTTAAAATGCCATTTACATAACCCGTAATTTTTAACGCAATTTTCTTGGTTTATAATTTATGTGACTGGAAAAAACATATAATGCCGACGGATAGTACCCATAGCTTGTTAATTTACATTTATATGCACATAATTCAAATATTGAACTTATTGTAACAATTAAAATAAAAGCAAACTTTAATCTTTAAAAGAATAAAAGATACCCATGCACAACAGTTCAGTTACATAAACGTTAATTGAATTTACCTTGAAATTAAAATTTATTATAGCAAGTAAAAAAAGTTCAATGTAACACTCGCTATTTTCTCGTATTATTTGCTTCCAGCAAGTATAATTAAATAAAAAAGAAAATATAATTATTGCATGCAAAAGTAGTTTTGTGATAAGAAAATTGACTTTTACTATGCGATATTATATAAAGTTCTGTTGCCAGTCAAACCGGAAGAGCACATAATCAATTCTTAAAAAATTATCATCGTAAATATATTTTAGTTCTTGTACATAGAAGACATTTTTAAAATAAATAGTTAATAGTGAGAAAATTTGATGCTATTGGCTATAACACCAAAATGTTTATTTTGTTGATAATGCTTCCTACTATGTAGTAGTGCGTACACAATTCGCTATTTTAATCAATGGTTTGTAAAAATCAAAACTAAGCTTATAGATGACCTATTGATTTGATTTTATCCAAAATTATCTTAATATAAATAGAATTGGATCTGTTATGTTGTGTATCACATTTATCCAACAGTGTAACCAATTTTACCGCTAAAAATCTTTAAAAATATCTAAATTCATTCATCAAAAAAAAATACTGAAGAAAGTTACTACTAATAAAGTACTAGCAAGACACGAGACGGTAATTTCAAATTTAATAAATAGATTTGCAATTTTCCTAATTTTTTTAATTTGCTCCATGCCAATCCCATTCCATAACCAATATTTACATAAAATAAATAAATAAGAATAAAAACAAACATATTTTATTATAAATCAAATACAAGACCATAATAACAATCTATAAAACCTGAATTAAAAAAACTGAATGAATTTAGTTTTCAAATATATAAAAATAGTACTTTTGATTTTGAAAGACAATAATGTCCAATTAATTTGATTTAATAAAATTGACTTTAATTAATTTTAAGGAACAGGCTTCGCATGTACTCTAGTTATGTGCTTTTGCAAATCGTCATTTCTTCTGGTTTTGAATTGGCATACACAACAGCTGAATTTTGGATCAACGCCACATTCATATTTTAAATGCCTTACTAACGTGCCCTTCCTTTTATACGATTTAGGACAATATGGACAATGAAATTTTTCTTCAGTTTCCATTTCTTGGTTAATACCTGTAATATTATTTGCTTCAGTAATTTTATCCCTAACAATTCTGAAGGTGCATTTCCACCACCATAGTACCGCAATTTTGTTTGGTTTTTTTTAATAAATTTTCGTTTTCTTCTTTCCACCTACCTTTACGAAGCTCTCTGGATGAAGTACGAAGAGATGGTTCGGCCCAAATTTTACGTTATTATTTAGTAGCATTGATTTTATTTGAATTAATTTATCAGCCATTTCAAAACAGACCTGTAATATTTATAAATCATTACTGGCCAATCTTTTTTGTAATTATTTTTTTAATATAATTTATTCAATTGAATTTTTGGAATCAATCTTCACATTTTAAATTTTTACAGTTACAAATTTGATCTACTAATTTGGAATAAATTAAATTAAATACATTCTTTGGAATAATGACTAGAATAATTTCAATTTTGGCTTTTTTAATTATAAAGAGTTGGCGTGATAGTGATGTGTTTGTTTTTGAAACTATGTTGTGTGTCGCAGTGTCGTTTTAAATTGGAGAGTTGATGAAATTGTCGTGGACAATGAGCGCAATGAAACTGCGCAGATTTTCCACATTCATAGACCAGATGTCTACGCATGTTGCCTCGATGCTTGTAGATTTTCCCGCATTTTTCGCATGGAAAAGACACTGTTGCAAATCTTGCATGCCAAATTCTTTGTCCTAGAAATAAATAGTGCTGTACAGGCAACTACAGAATTCTTTTTAGATCAAATCTTTTTGGTTTTAATTTTTCTGAATTTAATTATCTAATTTCTGGCCTTTTTCTATCTGTTTTAAAATCAATGCACTAATATCTCTTCAAAAGGACACACTTACATGCTTTTATGAAGTGGGTCCACTCATGATTTTTTAATTACTATACAATTATAAATTAAAATCATGAACTTCGCCAACCTGTGTACTTATTAAAAACGAATATATTTTATTTTATTGATTCATATAAATTGCTATAAATTATTTTCGTTTTTATTTTATCAAGAGGCAAACGAATAAAATTCGGACAGTTTTAAATAAATATTATATATTATCTTTTCAAAATACATTCAAATTCTTTAATTTATGATTATTAATGTTGTTATTAGATTTGTATGACAAGATGAGTGAGATGATCAGAGCCATTGGAACAATACCTGTAACAATTGAAAAAAACTCTCTTAGTAAAATTGTTTTTGTATCAAATTTC